>JABWTJ010000747.1:326718-468290 GCA_016801875.1 Solanum sitiens
CTTAGGGACACGACCCTTTACATTGAAAGAAAATACATAATAAGTCTTAAAGAAGAACTAAAGAAACATAGACTATGCCCTCGAATATATGAGGACATACTCAGTCTTGAGAGAGTCGATTCCCAAGCTTGCCTTCTAACCTTCAACTCGCTTCCAACCTATACTTATAAAGTATAGAAAAGTATGGGGTTAGTACAAATAATGTAATAAGTATTGCATAATGCAAAATCATGCAAAAAGGGACAATTTAGTGGAAACATACCTATTTTGATAAAATCCTTCATGAATTAAGTTACATAAAATCATTGAAAACCATCATTGAGCACATAAGGCAAAACATCCATTTTTCTCAACATAAAAGCATAGTTACAGTGAACCCAAAATTACACATTAACTACTCCTATCCTAAGTTGTACAAAGGTTCCCCTAAGTAAGACATAAGCAGATCGCACATACAACCTCCTAAATACCTACTCAAGAGATCCTTAAGACTACTAGGGATAGGCTTATTTCATTTCATATACGAATCAACACTCCATACTAAAGACACTAGAGAAACATATTTGCATTTAAGAACTTCACATAAGTACCCCTCTCAAGTGGACTTACAAGTCACACAAAGTGCAATGTGAGAGTAGCATCCCATACTACTACCCCCACTATGTGCTCCTTGAGGATTCCATGAGATTAGATACACTACATTCATCATTCATAAGTTTAATCATACAAGACATACCTTTAACATGCTTTCTTAACATTAGACATAAAGTCATATTACTTTCATTTACATCATATCATGATCCATTTATACATTTCATATAAGGACACACCAAGACTCCCTCCAAATGTCTACTTGTGCAATGGATAGGTAATGTCCCATTCCACCACCTACCCTAAGTAGTACACCCTTAAGAAGACTTAGTTCTTTACATTCTTTTGTGGGGAATAGCTTTAACCGACATAGACCATGAGATCTTGACATGGAATCCCGGTACTACCCTTACCGGGTAGGGTCATGTTCTTTAGCCTTTACATGGGTTCTCCAATAGCTACCCCTACGCGGGCGCATAGTTAAGGGATAAGGAGATTGCTACTAAGTAACTCACTCTCTACTAAGAGGAGCACCCATCTCAAGAGGTACATTGGATACAACATCTCTACTCACAAAGTGTACCCACCCCTTCTTCAAATCCTCTCGGTGCTAAGCATAACTCCCCCACGGAATCTTAAACATTCATTGACTATAGGTTAGGAGATCACTAGTGAACACCCCATCTCAACTCACGAAGGGTATCAAACCTCCAACCTATCTTGGAAAGCTCATTGGGAATAGTGAGGTTGCTACTAAACACTTCATCTCTACTAACGAAGAGTGTTCACCCAAAAATCCCCCTTTTTCATACTTAGGAATAGTAGGGATGGTCTAGACACTTCATCTCTACTCACAAAGAGTGTCTACCCTACAATACCCCATTTTCATTCATTGACTTCATTCATGCATTCAAGTGTGTGTGAGCACATGTGAGCACACGTTTCACATGATGACTACTATTCATAACATTGACTTCTAGACATGCTCAACTCACATTTATCACAATTCACACATTATGATACTTCACATATCAAATGCATACTTCATTTTGACATAAACCCTTAAGATGCTCATATCAACATTCCAATACATACCACACATATGCATATCAAATTAACACTTCACTTCACATATTATGCCTTCAAGGACATTCTCAGAATACACATATAACTTCATATATTTCAAGTAAACACCGCCACCAAAGGTGAACCATACCACTCAAGAATTACTTCAATATAGCTTAACCAAGATAGAAAAACTTAACCTTCATCCAAGCCTTTACCACCTGTTCACAATTTATACAATAATCCAAAATAAAATAGCCCTTAGGGCAGTAGCTAAAACTCAATAAAACCACCAAGAAACAATAACATTAATATTATCGAGTCATGCTCATAGAACCAATTTCATAAGCCAAAAGTTGATAAAAGAATAGACATGATTCCATTGGATTTTTGACATGAAAAACATCTTTTATAACTAAGAACAACTCATTTTAACAATTAAAACATTTCCATGCAAAGACCCATACTTAGAGTCAAAGAATAAAGAAGGTTGATGTTTTGAATCCTTTTTGAAATCTCTTTGAAAGGGATCCTTGAATTAAAGACGGTTCAAGGATCACTACCATACCTTAAATAGAAGAAAACCACGAAAAATGGTGAAGAAAACGTGAAGAACTTGGTCCTATTCCTTGGAGCTTGAAGCTTCTTCAATGGAGGTTTTTGGAGAGAAGTTTTTTGGGAGAGAAATTTGATTTGATCTTTAGGGTTGGAAATTATGGGTGAAATGATGTTTAAAATGACCTAAATCAGTCCACAAATGATCCCCAAAGTTCCCAAAAGACCCCCATACCATTTGGACCCTTTTCCAACTTGAAATTTGACTTTAAAACGTCGCAGCCAAATCTGGGAGTTGGTTGCGCGTCGTGAGGCAAGCTCCAGATTCTTGCCTCTAAAAAATTCTAAGGCAGTGCACCTCGTGTCAAGGGAGGGTCACGAGGTAGGACTCCAGATCCTGCCCCTGCACGCTGCCTTGGCTAGCATCTTCACCCATGTTTGTGTCCTCCTTGGGGGGCCTTCGGGTAGTCCCCGAGGAGTCGTACTCGGACTTTTTGACACTTGGTACATCCCTATACACATTGGAACCATTGAAACTCAATTTAGCTCTCAAATCATACCCCAAAACTTCACTACAAAACACTATGACACACTAGTTCAACTTTGACTATTTTTCAAACGTCTTGGGCGTTTGACTTCCAACACTCCCAAACTATACGAACTAACTTCTATTGCTAAAATATACTATTTTAATGCATTATTAACTCATCAAACACATGTGAAGCTCTAGTTTGACCTATTTCATTTTTAGGGCGTAACAATACTCCCCAACTTCGGAACATTCGTCCTCGAATGATACTTAAATACTTCCGCGGACTTCAAGGACACAACTAGAAGCATACCAAACAAACCATCAAGGTCAAGACATTCATACTCAATGCAAGAACTCACAAGTAGCACCAACTTCACATCATTTAGCATTTAGGCAACATAAGCAAGTTGAAACAAGTTCCACAATTCAAACCGCATACTCATTTCATCATTCATGGAGGAACTACCTTCTCCAACATTAGTCATGCTCATACACATCATTTCTACACATATTGAGACCATCATTCATGAAAAACCCATTAAATCAAATTTTGAAATTCTTTACAGTGAACACTACCCTTTACAGTGAAACATGCTCAAAATTCAAGGATTCACATTCAAGAAATTCTAACATGAAGACATGATAACATAAGAGATAAGACCATATAAACTCATATCATAACATAAACATAACAACCAAAAAGAAATTATGACTTACCGGGGCCTTCACTCCGGATTAGTTGCTTCTTTAGCTCCGAGAGCATAAAAACAGTTCCTCTTTGGAGCATTGGGATCCGGACCATCATGAGGAGCTTGGTTGACCTCTTTCCTTTTTCCCTTGAGGTTAGGGCAATATCTCATCTTATGGCTCCTATTACCACATCCAAAGCAACCATCCGTGCCGGCAAGACACCTACCCAAGTGTTGCTTCCCACAACTAGTATACCTAGGCATCTCAAAAGCATAACCACCTCCTTGAGAATTTTGGTTGGAACCTCTATCTTTTTTTCCCATGGAAGAGTCTTGGTTAAAGAACCTCTTCTTTGACTTAGGTTGACTTGACTCCTCCGATCTAGGCCTCTTTCCATCCCTATTCATGTCCCTAAGCTTAGACTCTTCAATTTGTTGGGCATACACCATGATCCTAAAGATATCCTTATCATTATGGAGTATAGCCGTACGACATTGTTTCTCAACCATACTAGATACCCCCATCATGAACTTATTCATCCTAGCCTAGCGTTGTCTACCAAAGTGGGGGCATACTTAGAGAGTTGGGTGAACTTGAGAGAATACTCTTTAACACTCATTACCCCTTGACGAAGGTTCATGAATTCCACTAACTTCCTTTCCCTCAACTCTTTGGGAAAGAACCTATCAAGAAAGGTTGTTTTAAACACTTCCCAATCTACCGGACCTTCCCTTAAGTGTCACTCATCTCTCCATTGTTCAAACCACACTTCTGCCACATCTTTTAGTTGACAACCGGCTAATTCCGCTTTCTCTCTAGGAATCACACCCATAGCATCTACCACCTTGAACACCTCATCTATGAATCCTTATGGATCTTCATCCACATTAGTTCCGTGAAAAGTAGGAGGGTTCATCCTCATGAAATCCCATATTCTAGAAGCGGGAGTACTAACATTGGGTTGAGGTCTAACTCCTAGGTTATCTTGGGCAACCACATGATTAGTGACGACATGAGCTTGAGTCAAGACCCTAAGAGCATCCCTTATCTCTTCATTAGTCATATACCCTTCAACGTAGGGAGCTTGAGGACCTTGGGGCATTGGAGGCATTTGGGGCACTTGAGGTCCTTGAGGTTCCGGAGGGCGAACCTCTTCATTCACCTCTTCTTGTTCAACTATAGGAACTTGCTCATTCCAGAGAGGAATTCTCTCGTTAGCTACTTCTCCCTCCACCCTTCTAGCGGGTGTCCTTCTCGTATTTATGTCCTATAAACACAAGAGAAGAGGTTGAGAAAAAGGAACTTATAGAACTCAACTCTAAGACACGACATTAGAATAAAGAAGAAAGTGAAACTTATATCATCCTATAGCCTCTTGTACATGGATGTGTCCCTACTCACACCAATGACCAAGATACTACTAGACGTGGCTTGTGAGACTTTGGACCCTAAACTATTTCCCAAAACCTTATGCTCTGATACCAAGTTTGTTACGACCCGCGAGTACATCCTAGAAGTTAGGGCGAGCCTTAGGTCGGAACACGGCGTGCTCGACCTTTCAAAGGTCTTACACAAGGAACTTAGTTATCATTCATTACATAAAGGTTTTACACGGCGTGATGCATCCAGGCCACGTCTGACGTCTTGAGACCGATGTGTGCAAGATAAAGACGTTGCTGGGAGGCCACGTCTAACGTTGGCTGACCGATGTGTGTAGGAAATGGAAGATAGGTGTAGACCACGTCTGACGTCAACCAATCATTGTGTTTAGGAAAAAAGTGATACGTGCAGGCCACGTACGATGTGAACTAACCTTTGTGCGCTAGTCAAGGGAGATGTGGGAGGCCACGTTCGACGTTGGCAGATCATTATGTTCAGGACAAAGGTAATGAGGAAAGGCCACTCTCGACGTCGGCTAAACGTTGAGATGTCCAAAGGTGATAGGGGTAGGCAATGCCCGACGTCAGCTGACAGTTGTGCAGGCCAAAGTTGATTGAGGTAGGCAAAAGCCGATGTCTCCTAACCCTTTTTTGCAAGGCAAGGGCAATGCTGGCAGTCCATGCCCTACGATGGCTAATAGATGTGCACAAATGACAATCGATGCAAGAAGTCCACTACCAATACCGTTTGGCCGTTGCTTCTTGTCGTTGGCCGATGTCATTTTCCTGAAGCTCAGATACCTTTGCTGATGTTGTCTGCCATTGGCCAATAGCGTAGTTGTCGTGTAGATTCGCACACGCCACGGATGATGTATAAATTCCTTTGTTGACGCTGCTTGCCATTGGCCAACGTCGCTTGCCTGATGCAAACAGGCCTTGGCTGATGCTGTTTGACGCTGGACGATAGAAATAACGCCCAGTCGATTCACACATTCCACAGCAGATACACGTAGGCCTTGGCTTATGTTGCATTCAATCAGCAAACATCGCTTGCCATATGTGCACATGCCATGTCAGATGTGTGCTGGCCTTTGCTGATGCTGCCTATCGTTTGCCGTCGTCGATTACTCGAAATGCACAATCCTTTATTGATGGTGTCTGTTGTTGGCCTATGTCTATATCGCTCAGCAGATCCACACATGTCACAGGTTATGTGAGCCTTGAATGATGTTGCATGTCGTAGTACGACATCAAGTTCCAGATGCGCATGAACAATGTAATATGTGTGAAGACCTTGGCTGAGTCTTCCTCTCGTTGGCCGATGTCACCTGGACGAAGCATGCAGGCCACGACCGAATTCATCCAGTCGATGAACACATGCCATGGCTAATGCGTGCAGGCCTTGGTTGATGATGCCTGCCATTGGACGATGTAACCTATCCACTATGTGTAGGCCAGGAGTGATGTCCAATGTGCACAAACAACGTCAGATGTTTGAAGACCTTGGCTGATGGTGCCTGTCATTTTGCGACGTCGCCTGGCCAATGCATGTAGGCCACAATCAATGATGCCCAGTCAATGCACGACAAGGACGATGCGGGAAGGACCAACCTGAAAACTGCTCAGTGATGTGAAGAGGCCACACCCGGTGTGGACGGTCGATGCGCGACTTCTACTGAGTAATGTGTACAGGCCACAGCCAATACAACAGTGTATGACCAATGTCACCTTGACAATGCCTCTTCGTGTTGGCCAATGTCGCTTGTCCATTATTTATACACATTGGCTGATGCTACCTGTTGTCGGCCAACGCCGATGTCACCCTGCTGATATGCACAGGACACGACTTATGTTGCCAGCCGTTGGACAACGTTGTTGCCAAAAAAGCACATGCCTTTGCTGATGCTGCTTGACGTAGGATGATGCAATGGTCGCCCTGTCGATGCACACATGCCATGTCCAATGCATGCAGGCCTTTGTTGATGTTACATTCCGTTGGCCAACGTCGCTTGGAAGATGTACACATGCCATGTTAGATGCGTGAACGCCTTAGGTGATGCTGCCTGACATTGGCCAACGTCACTTTCCCAAAGAATACAAGCCTTGGCTGATGGTGCCTCCTATTACCGACACTGATGTCTCTACGCCAATGCACACATATCAGGGATTATGCGTGCATGCCTTGAATGATTTACATACCGTTATCTAACGTCTCTTGACAAATGTGCACAAACCACGTCAAATGCGTGAAGACCTTGGCTAATGTTGCCTGTCTTTGGCCTACGCCACCTGGCCAATGAATGCAGGCCACAATCGATGACACCTTATCGATGCCTACACGCCATGACTGATATGTGTTGACCTTGGATGATGCTGGCTACCATTAGTCGATGTCGCCTGGGCGATGCGTGCAGGTTACGAACGATGTCGCCGAGTCAATCCGCACACGCTATGACTCATGAATGTAGTCCTTTGGAAAACCGATGTCTGCAGGCCACGGTCAATAGGTGCATCCCATGTCCAACATCGGATGACTGATATATGTATGCCACAGACGATTGGTGCTGCCCATGTCCCACAACGGCTAACCGTTGTGTGAAGGCCACTTCCGACGTCGGCTGACCATTGTGTGCAAAACAAAGGTGCTGTGTGAAGGCCCAGTCCAACTTCCGCTAACCGTTAAATACAAGCCAAAGGCGATGTGGGAAGGCCACGCTCGACGTCAATTGACGAATATACAAGACAAAGGCGATGGGGTTAGGCAACGTCCGGCATCGACTGACCGTTGTGCTGACCAAATACGATGAAGGTAGGCAACGCCCAATATCGTCTGATTATTGTTTGCAAGCCAAAGGCGATGCGGGAAGTCCACTCCAAACGACGGGTGAGCTATGTGCACAAGCCAAGCAAGAAGCGAGTAGTCCACGTCTAATGTCAACTAAGAAACATACCGGCTACGACTGATGCTAGCAACCCTTTTCTAACGACGTCTAGCCATTGTTTGTAAGCCAAGGGCGATGCAGGAAGGACAATCTTGAGGACCGCTAAAGGATGTACACAAGCCACGATTGATGCAGCTGGTCCACGCCCAACCTTGGCTGAGCGATGTACACAGGCCAAAGCCGATGTGATAGTCCAAGACTAATGTCGTCTTGCCTATGCCAGTTTCCAATTGCCGATGTCACTTGATCGAAGCATAGAGGCCTTAGCTGATTTCTCATGACGTTAGACGAGACCAATGTCGCCCTTCTTATATGCACACGCCACGGCTGATACGTACATTTCTTGGTTGATGTTACCTAATGTTGGCCAACGTCGCTTGTCTAAAGTGCACATGACTTTGTTGATGCTGCTTGATGTTGGTCGATGTAAATGTTGCCCAACCAATGCACAATCGCCATAACCGATGTGTGTATGCCTTGGCTGAAGTGCCTACTGTTGGCCGACATCTACAAAATGATGTGTTAGAATACGAAAGATGCTGGCAGGCCATGTCTGATGTCGGTAGACCAATGAGTGCAGGGTACGGATAATACTGGAAGGACACATCTGACGTCGTCCGACCATTGTATGCAATCCACGGCTGATAGCTCCAACCCATGTCAAACATCGGCGGATCGTTGTGTGCATGCAAAAGGCGATATGGTCAGTTCACATCTGATGTCGTCTAACCATTGTGTGTAGTCCAAAGACAATGTAGTAAGTCCACGTATGACGCCAGCTGTCTATTTTGTGCAGACCAAAGGCTATACAGGAAGTCCACGCCTGACGTCGGCGGACTTTTGTGTAGGCCAAAGGCTATGGGGAATGCAACTCCTGATATCGCCGACCGTTGTTTGTAGGACAAGGTCTATGAGGGCAATCCACACTTGAATATGGCTCAGCAATGTGCACAAGCCATGGCCAATGCAGGCAGTCCATGGCTGGGGCGGGCAACCCATGTGTGACGCTTCTGGACGTTGTGTGTAGGCCAAGGGCGATGCGAGAAGGTCAAGCTCGACGATCGCTGAGTGATGTTCACAAGCCATGGACGATGTGACAGGTCCACGCCAAAGGTCATCTTAGCGATATGCATATGAAACGACCGATGCAACAGTCAACTACCAATATATTTTGGCCAATGTTGCTTGTCGTTGGCCTATGTCATTTACCGGACGTACACAAGCCTTTGTTGATGTTGCCTGCTTTTGGCCCGGTGATGTGCACACACTATGGCTGATGCGTGCATGCCTTGATTAATATTTCTAGTCGTTGGCCAACGTCTCTTGCCTGAATTGAACATGCCTTGGCTAATGCTATTTGATGTTGGCCAATGCAAAAAGAGCCAAGTTTATGTCTTGGCTGCTGTTGCATTCCATCGGCATATGTTTCTTGCCATATGTGCTTATTCCATGTAAGATATGTGTTGGCCTTGGCTAATGCAACCTTTCCTTTGTTGAAGTCGCTTACTCAAAGCACATAAGCCTTGGTTGATAGCGCCTGTCATTAGCCGACGTCAATGTCGCTCAGTCGATGCACACACTCCAAAGGTTATGTGTGGATGCCTTGGATGATGATGCATGTCGTAGTCCAACACTGATTAACAGATGCGTAAAAACCATATCAGATGCGTGATGACCTTGGTTGATGCTTCCTACAGTTGGCCGATTTTACCTAGCAAAGCATACAGGGCACGACTGATGTCGCCTAATCGATGCACACATGCCACGACTGATGCGTGCAGGCCTTGGGTGATACTTATTGCCATTGGACGATTTCCCCATGCCACTATGCGTAGGCTAGGATTGGTTTCCATGAGTTGATGCGCACACGCAACTGCTGATATGTGCAGCCCTTGGGTGTTGCTGCCTGCCGTTGGCCGATGTCACTTGGACGATGCACATAGGTCATTGGTGATGTCGCCTAGTCGATGCACTCAAACCACGTCTGAATTGCCTAGTTGATGTGCACAAGACATAGTTGATTTGTGTAGGTCTTGGCTAATGTTTCATGTTGTTGCGGGACGTTGTTTGTCAGATGCGCACATGCCACGTCTGTGCAAGAATGCTTGGTTGATGTTGCATGCCATTGGCTGACGTCGCTTGCCAAATATGCACATTCCATGTCCGTGCATTCAGGCCTTGGCTGAAGCTGCATTCCATTGACCGACGTCGCTTTCCGGATGTGCATATGCCATGTTAGATGTGTACTACCCTTGGATGATGTTGTTTATTGTTCGCCGACATTTTTAGACCGATATTTGTAAGCTATGTACAATATTGGCAGGCCACATCTGACGTCAACAGACCAATGTGTGCAGGGTACATATGATGATGGCAGGTCACGTTCGACGTCGACACATCGATGTGAGCAGATTATGGATGATGTTGTCAGGCCACATTTGACGCCGACAGACCTTTCTGTGCAAGCCAAAGGCGAGGTAGGAAGTACACCCCTTACATCGGCTGACCTTTGTGTGCAGACCAAAGGCGATGCGCGCACGCCACATCCAACTTCGTCTTCCATTGTGTGTAGGCCAAAAGCAATGCGGGCATACAACGCTCAACATTGGATGAACGTGATGTGTAGGCCAAACAGCTGCGGGTAGTCCACGCCTGACGTCGTCTGATCAACACCTACTTAGGCTATTCACAAGGAATGCTTCAATCGAACTACATCATTGATCACAAGCCATCATAATTGAAGTAAAGGTTAGGATCATGAAGACTTACCAAATCTCCTTAAAAAGGCATCACGTGGTATTACCATCAACCAACCAATTACATCCAATAATAGGTGTAGTAACATCAATCAATAGTAATTAATACAAGAACTAGGTCAATTGCATCATCGTTATCCCAATAAACATCAATTCATAACCTAGGGTTAGGGGAATTAGGGTTCATCATGAATTCTTCAAGAAATAGATCCAATCCCAACAATACATTACCCTAGTCAATCCATACATGAATTAGAATAGATAAAAACAAGTCTAATAATCAATTCATAATTCAATTTCCATCAATTTATAACCAAGATCGAAGATTTGGGCAATTTGGGAAGGGAGCATGATCAATATGAATTGCATCATTTAACATCAATTAACCAACAATCTACACTTAATTAGTCACATGCAATCACAATTTATCACCAATTGAAGCTTAGAAGAAAACCCATTAGAATAGAAAAACCATTTGAATTAGGTGTTTTAGAAATCAAATTTGAGAGGACCGCTTGGGGAAAAGAATCCAAGAGTGAAGAACCCATACCTTGATGACCGTGGTGTGTCGGCCAAGGACGATACAGACAGTCCACGTTGGACGTCGCTTGACTGTTGTGCAGTCCAAAGTCGATGGTGGCAGGCAATGCCTGATTCGCCTGACTGATATGTGCAGGCTAGAGGTGATGCGGCCAGGCCACGTTTGACCTCGGTAGACCGATGTGTTCAAGATACGAATGATGCTGGAAGGCCTCGTTCGATATCACCTGGCCTATATATGCAGGTTGCGAAAGATGATGATAGTCCACGTTCGACATCACTGAACGATGTGTTTAGGACACGAATGATAGGTGAAACCCATATTCGATGTCGATCGACCATAGTGTGCACGCAAAAGGCGATGCAGGTAGACCACGTCCGACGTTGGCTAACCATTGTTTGCAGGCCAAAGACGATGCGGGAAGGCCACATCTGACATTGGTTGATAGTTGTGTGCAATCCAAATGCGACGCGGAAAGGCCACGATCGACGTCGGCTAACCATTGTGTAGAAAAACGTGATGGTGGTAGGAAACGTCGGACGTCAACCTACCGTCGTGCAGGCCAAAGTCGATGGAGGCAGGTAACGCCTAATGTCGATTGAACATTGTTTGTAGGCCAAGGGCAATTTTTGTAGTCCACGCCCAATGACGGCTAAGAAATATGCATAAACCACGGTCGATGTGAGCAGTCCGCTGCTGACGTCGGCTGAGCAATATATAGGAGGGTAGCCCACGTCAGACGTTGGATGGCCGATGCGGCCGGTCCTTGCTCGACCAATGTGCACAGGCCACGTCTCATGCAATAGTTTACTAGCTATGTTGCATACAATTGGCCGGCGTCGCTTGCCCGAAGAACACAAGCCTTGGCTGATGGTGCCTCCTATTGCCGACGACGGTGTTGCCAAGACGATGAAGACACGCCACGAGTTATTTGTGCATATCCTTGGATGATGATGCATGTCGTTGTCCTATGTTGCTTTCAAGATGTGCACAAACCAGGACAGATGCGTGAAGACCTTGGTTGATGCAAACTGTCATTGGCCGACATCACCTAGCCAATGCATGCAGGCCATAACCGATGTCACACAATCGATGCGCACACACCACATCTAGTACGTTCATTCCTTAAATGATATTTCCTGTCATTGAGAGATGTCCCCAAGTCGATGCGCGAGGCCACGACCAGTGTCGTTGAGTCAATGCACACACGCCACGATTGATGCATGCTAGACTTGGATGGTTTCCGTTAGCCAATGTCGTTTGGTTGATGCGCACAGGCCACAACTATTATTTCCTAACCGATGCGCTCAGACCACGGCTGAAGTCGCCTAACCGATGCGCGTAGTCCACGCCTGACAATGATTGAGTGATGTGCGCAAGCAATGAGCGATGCGGGCAGTCCACGGACAATGTTGACAGAGCCATGTGCACAAACCACAACGGATACAGGATATCCACGACCAATGTCGCCTGGGCGATACCGCTTTTCGTTTGCCGATGTTGCTTTCCCAAAGCACACATGCCTTGGCTGATGGTTCTTGTTGTTGCTCGACGTCGGTGTCGCCAAACCGATGCACACACGCCACGGCTCATAGGTGTAGGACTTGGCTGATGCTGCCTGTCGTTGGCCAACGTCTCTTGCCTAATGCCAACATTCCACGATCGATACGTGGCTTACTTGGAGTTCTTGATTCCATGGCGCGGATTCTGACTTATAGGAGTAGACATCGTTTTTCTATTTATTTATATTGAACATGTACAACCCAAATATGCACTTTCTAAGGAACAAACACACATTAGCTTCCACAAATAACTTTTTATATATACAAAAAAAATTGATATTTATATTTTTTTTTCTTTTAATTTATCGGTTAAACCCAAACCCGAGTAATTGATTAATAAAACAAAGGAAGAAAATGATAGAAATATATAAAAATGACACCAAAAATTTACAAATAAATATAGTAACCATAAATTCAATAATTTTAACAATTTGTTTTAATTATTTTTGTTCGATAAATCTCGAGAATGAGTAATTGATGAACAAAATATAGGAAAACTTTGAAAAAAATATAAAATTAACGCAATAAATTGACAAATAAATATCACAACCTTATATTTAACAATTTCAACAATTTTTTTAATAATTATTTTTATTCGATAAATCCCCAAAAATGGGTAATTCATGAATAAAAATTAGGAAAAATATAAAATTTACGCCAAAAATTCACAAATCAATGTAGAAACCTTAAATTCAACTCTTTTTTAATATTTAGTTTTGTTCGATAAATCTCGAATATTGGTAATTCATGAATAAAAATAAAAAAATAAATAATTAACACCAAAATTCACAAATAAATATATTTACCTTAACTTCAACCATTTCAACAATTTTTTAAATTTTTATTTTAGTTGAGTAAATCTCTAAAATGGGTAAATCAAGAATAAAAAATAGGAAAAATGATTTTTTAAAATATAAAACTAACGCCGAAAAATTAAAAATAATTATAGTAACCATAAATTCAACAATTTCAACAACTATTTTAAATATTTTTATTTGGTAAATCTCGAAAAGGGTAAATCATTAATAAAGAAGATAGGTACAATATAAAATTAACGCCAAAAATTCACAAAGAAAAATTTAGAGACCTTAAATTCAACAATTTCAATAATTTTTATTTATTTATTTCTATTTAGTAAATCCCGAAAGTGCGTAATTAATAAATAAAAAATATTAAAAATACGAAAAAGATATGAAAAATTTAACGCCAAAAATTCACAAATATATAAAGCATGAAATTCAACAATTTCATAAATTTTAAATTTTAAAATGTGACGTAAAAGAACCATAAAAATAAATTTTAATATATGAATCAAAGGAGGAAAAATATGAAAATGCTTGAAAATACTTCTAAACAGATGAAACTATTGAATGATTACATATTTGTACAAGCATAAGATTTTTCAATATTATACGAATCGTAATGTAATGTAATTGGTACAAAATAACCACATAAGGCGGAAATGTTGAGAATAATGATGGAAAATAGATGAATATGATGTTATGCAGGAAGGGCGTTTCACACTCCTTTATTTATTGTACGGCATGAACATCTATATGTTGTCGACTAGACCTTGATAAATGTTGCCCCATGCGATGGTGCTCGTCAAACAAGTGCAAGCTACAGAGGATGTGGGTAATAACATCCTGCATCTGCTGATGGAAGTGTGTAGGCCACAAGCAATGCGTCCAGGTTAGTCTGACGTCCGTAGACCAATGTATAGAGGCTATGGACGAAGATGGCAAGAGTCGTCCGACTTTGGAAAATCGATGTCTGCAGGCCACGGTCAATAGGTGCATCCCATGTCCAACATCGTATGACTGATATATGTATGCCACAGACGATTGGTGCTCCCATGTCCCACAACGGCTAACCGTTGTGTGAAGGCCACTTCCGACGTCGGCTGACCATTGTGTGCAAGACAAAGGTGCTGTGGGAAGGCCCAGTCCAATGTCCACTAACCGTTAAAGACAAACCAAATGCGATGTGGGAAAGCCACACTCGACGTCAGTTGACGAATATGCAAGACAAAGGCGATGGGGTTAGGCAACGTCCGACATCGACTGACCGTTGTGCTGACCAAATACGATGAGGGTAGGCAACGCCCAATATCGTCTGACTATTGTTTGCAAGCCAAAGTCGATGCGGGAAGTCCACTCGAAACGACGGGTGAGCGATGTGCACAAGCCAAGCAGGAAGCAAGTAGTCCACGTCTAATGTCAACTAAGAAACATACCGGCTACGACTGATGCTAGCAACCCTTTTGTAACGACGTCTAACCATTTTTGTAGGCCAAGGGCGATGCAAGAAGGCCAAGCTTGAGGACCGCTAAAGGATGTACACAAGCCACGATTGATGCAGCTGGTCCACGCCCAACCTTGGCTGAGGGATGTACACAGGCCAAAGTCGATGTGATAGTCCAAGACTAATGTCATCTTGCCTATGCCAGTTTACAATTGCCGATGTCGCTTGCTCGAAGCATAGAGGCCTTAGATGATTTCTCATCCCGTTAGGCGAGACCAATGTCACCCTTCTTATATGCACATGCCACGGCTGATACGTACAATTCATGGTTGATGTTACCTAATGTTGGCCAATGTCGCTTGTCTAAAGTGCACATGACTTTCTTGATGCTGCTTGATGTTGGTCGATGTAAATGTCGCCCAACCAATGCACAATTGCCATAACCGATGTGTGTAAGCCTTGGCTGAAGTGCCTACTGTTGGCCGACATCTACAAAATGATGTGTTAGCATACGAAAGATGCTGGCAGGCCATGTCTGATGTCGGTAGACCGATGAGTGCAGGCTACGGATGATACTGGAAGGACACATCTGATGTCGTCCGACCATTGTATGCAATCCACGGCTGATAGGTCCAACCCATGTCAAACGTCGGCGGATCGTTGTGTGCATGCAAAAGGCGATATGGTCAGTTCACATCCGATGTCGTCTAACCATTGTGTGTAGTCCAAAGACAATGTAGTAAGTCCACGTATGACGCCAGCTGTCTGTTTTGTGCAGACCAAAGTCTATACAGGAAGTCCACGCCTGACGACGGCGAACTTTTATGTAGGCCAAAGGCTATGGGGAACGCAACTCCTGATATCGCCGACCGTTGTTTGCAGGACAAGGTCTATGAGGGCAATCCACACTCGAATACGGCTCAGCAATGTGCACAAGCCACGGCTAATGAAGGCAGTCCATGGCTGGGGCGGGCAACCCATGTGTGACGCTGCTGGCCGTTGTGTGTAGGCCAAGGGCGATGCGAGAATTTCAAGATCGACGATCGCTGAGTGATGTTCACAAGCCACGGACGATGTGACAGGTCCACGCCCAAGGTCATCTTAGCTATATGCATATGAAACGACCGATGCAACAGTCAACTACCAATATATTTTGGCCAATGTTGCTTGTCGTTGGCCTATGTCATTTACCGGAAGTACATAAGCCTTTGTTGATGCTGCCTACTTTTGGCCCGGCAATGTGCACACACCATGGCTAATGCGTGCATGCCTTGATTAATATTTCTAGTCGTTGGCCAACGTCTCTTGCCTTAATTGAACATGCCTTGGCTAATGCTATTTGACGTTAGCCAATGCAAAAAGAGCCAAGTTTGTGTCTTGGCTGCTGTTGCATTCCATCGGCAAATGTTTCTTGCCATATGTGCTTATTCCATGTAAGATGTGTGTTGGCCTTGGCTGATGCAACCTTTCCTTTGTTGAAGTCGCTTACTCAAAGCGCATAAGCCTTGGTTGATAGCGCCTGTCATTAGCCGGCGTCAACGTCGCTCAGCCGATGCACACACTCCAAAGGTTATGTGTGGATGCCTTGTATGATGCTGCATGTCGTAGTCCAAAACTGATTACCAGATTCGTAAAAACCATGTCAGATGCGTGATGACCTTGGTTGATGCTTCCTACAGTTGGCCGATTTTACCTAGCCAAAGCATACAGGGCACGACTAATGTCGCCTAATCGATGCACACATGCCATGACTGATGCGTGAAGGCCTTGGGTGATACTTATTGCCATTGGACGATGTCCCCATGCCATTATGCGTAGGCTAGGATTGACTTCCATGAGTTGATGCGCACACGCAACTACTGATATGTGCACGCCTTGGGTGTTGCTGCCTGCCGTTGGCCGATGTCACTTGGCCGATGCACATAGGTCATTGGTGATGTCGCATAGTCAATGCACTCAAACCACGTCTGAATTGCCTAGTTGATGTACACAAGACATAGTTGATTTGTGTAGGTCTTGGCTAATGTTTCATGTTGTTGGGTGACGTTGTTTGTAAGATGCGCACATGCCACGTCCGTGCAAGAATGCTTGGTTGATGTTGCATGCCATTGGCTGACGTCGCTTGCCAAATATGCACATTCCACGTCTGTGCGTTCAGGCCTTGGCTGAAGCTGCATTCCATTGACCGACGTCGCTATCCAGATGCGCATATGCCACGTTAGATGTGTACTACCCTTGGATGATGTTGTTTATTGTTCGCCGACATTTTTAGACCGATAATTGTAAGCTATGTACAATGTTGGCAGGCCACATCTGACGTCAACAGACCAATGTGTGCAGGGTACATATGATGATGGCAGGCCACGTTCGACGTCGACACATCGATGTGAGCAGACTACGGATGATGCTGTCAGGCCACATTTGACGCCGACAGACTTTTCTGTGCAATCCAAAGGCGAGGTAGGAAGTATACGCCTTACGTAGGATCATCTTTGTGTGCAGACCAAAGGCAATGCGTGCACGCCACATCCAACTTCGTCTTCCATTGTGTGTAGGATAAAGGCAAATAATGGCATGCAACGCTCAACATTGGATGAACGTGATGTGTATGCCAAACAGTTGCGGGTAGTGCATGCCTGACGTCGGCTAATCAACACCTACTTAGGCTATTCACAAGGAATGCTTCAATCGAACTATCATCATTGATCACAAGCCATCATAATTGAAGTAAAGGTTAGGATCATGAAGACTTACCAAATCTCCTTAAAAATCCATCATCGTGGTCTTACCATCAACTAACCAATTACATCCAATAATAGGTGTAGTAACATCAATCAATAGTAATTAATACAGGAACTAGGTCAATTGCATCATCATTATCCCAATAAACATCAATTCATAACCTAGGGTTAGGGGAATTAGGGTTCATCATGAATTCTTCAAGAAATAGATCCAATTCCAACAATACATTACCCTAGTCAATCCATACATGAATTAGAATAGATAAAAACAAGTCTAATATTCAATTCATAATTCAATTTCCATCAATTTATAACCAAGATCGAAGATTTGGGCAATTTGGGAAGGGAACATGATCAATATGAAATTGCATAATTTAACATCAATTAACCAACAATCTACACTTAATTAGTCACAGGAAATCACAATTTATCACCAATTGAATCTTAGAAGAAAACCCATTAGAATAGAAAAACCATTCGAATTGGGTGTTTTAGAAATCAAATTTGAGAGGACCTTTTGGGGAAAAGAATCCAAGAGTGAAGAACCCATACCTTGATGACCGTGGTGTGTAGGCAAAGGACGATACAGACAGTCCACGTCGGACGTCGCTTGACTGTTGTGCAGTCCAAAGTCGATGGTGGCAGGCAATGCCTGATGCGCCTGACTGATATGTGCAGTCTAGAGGTGATGCGGCATGGCCACGTTTGACCTCAGTAGACCGATGTGTTCAAGATACGAAAGATGCTAGAAGGCCACGTTCGATATCACCTGGCCTATATATGCAGGTTGCGAAAGATGCTGACAGTCCACGTCCGACATCACTGAACGATGTGTTTAGGACACGAACGATAGGTGAAACCCAAATTCGATGTCGGTCGACCATAGTGTGCACGCAAAAGGCGATGCGGGTAGACCACATCCGACGTTGGCTAACCATTGTTTTCAGGCCAAAGACGATGCGGGAAGGCCACATCTGACATTGGCTGACCGTTGTGTGAAATCCAGATGCGACGCGGGAAGGCCACGATCAATGTCGGCTGACCATTGTGTATAAAAAAGTGATGGTGGTAGGAAACGCTGGACGTCAACCTACCGTTGTGTAGGCCAAAGTCGATGGAGGCAGGCAACGCCTGATGTCGATTGAACATTGTTTGTAGGCCAAGGGCAATTTTTGTAGTCCACGCCCAATGACAGCTAAGAAATGTGCATAAACCACGGTCGATGTGGGCAGTCCGATGCTGATGCCGGTTGAGCAATGTGTAGGAGGGTAGCCCACGTCTGACGTTGGATGGCCGATGCGGCCGGTCCTTGCTCGACCAATGTGCACAGGCCACATCTCATGCGACAGTTTACTACCTATGTTGTATACCATTGGCCGGCGTCGCTTGCCCGAAGAACACAAGCCTTGGCTGATGGTGCCTCCTATTGCCAACGTCGGTGTTGCCAAGACGATGAAGACACGCCACGAGTTATGTGTGCATATCCTTGGATGATGATGCATGTCGTTGTCCTATGTTGCTTTCCAGATGTGCACAAACCAGGACAGATGCGTGAAGACCTTGGTTGATGCAAACTGTCATTGGCCGACATCACCTAGCTAATGCATGCAGGCCACAAACGATGTCACCCAATGGATGCGCACACACCACATCTAGTACGTTCATTCCTTAAATGATGTTGCCTGTAATTGAGAGATGTCGCAAAGTCGATGCGCGTAGGCCACGACCAGTGTCGTTGAGTCAATGCACACACGCCACGATTGATGCATGCTAGACTTGGCTGGTTTCCGTTAGCCAATGTCGTTTGGTTGATGCGCACAGGCCAGAAATATTATTTCCTAACCGATGCGCGCAGTCCACGCCTGACAATGATTGAGTGATGTGCGCAAGCAATGAGCGATGCGGGCAGTCCACGGACAATGTTGACAGAGCCATGTGCACAAACCACAACGGATACGGGAGATCCACGACCAATGTCGCCTGGGCGATACCGCTTTTCGTTCGCCGATGTTGCTTTCCCAAAGCACACATGCCTTGGCTGATGGTTCTTGTTGTTGCCCGACGTCGGTGTCGCCAAACCGATGCACAGACGCCACGGCTCATAGGTGTAGGACTTGGCTGATGCTGCCTGTCGTTGGCCAACGTCTCTTGCCTAATGCCAACATTCCACGATCGATACGTGGCCTACTTGGAGTTCTTGATTCCATGGAGCGGATTCTGACTTATAGGAGTAGACATCGTTTTTCTAAATATTTATATTGAACATGTACAACCCAAATATGCACTTTCTAAGGAACAAACACACATTAGCTTCCACAAATAACTTTTTATATATACAAAAACAAATTGTTTTTTATATTTTTGCTTTTAATTTTTTCGGTTAAACCCAAACCGAGTAATTGATTAATAAAACAAAGGAAGAAGATGATAGAAATATATAAAAATGACACCAAAAATTTACAAATAAATATAGTAACCATAAATTCAATAATTTTAACAATTTTTTAGTTATTTTTGTTCGATAAATCTCGAGAATGAGTAATTGATGAACAAAATAGGAAAACTTTGAAACAAATATAGAAATTAACCCAATAAATTGACAAATAAATATCGAAACCTTATATTTAACAATTTCAACAATTTTTTTAATAATTATTTTTATTCGATAAATCCCATAAAATGGGTAATTCATGAATAAAAATTAGGAAAAATATAAAATTAACGCCAAAAATTCACAAATCAATGTAGAAAACTTAGATTCAACTCTTTTTTAATATTTAGTTTTGTTCGATACATCTCGAATATTGGTAATTCATGAATAAAAATAAAAAAATAAAAAATTAACACCAAAATTCACAAATAAATATATTTACCTTAACTTCAACCATTTCAACAATTTATAAATTTTTATTTTAGTTGAGTAAATCTCTAAAATGGGTATATCAAGAATCAAAAATAGGAAAAATGATTTTTTAAAATATAAAACTAACGCCGAAAATTTAAAAATAGTTATAGTAACCATAAATTCAACAATTTCAACAACTTTTTTAAATATTTTTATTTGGTAAATCTCGAAAAGTGTAATTCATTAATAAAGAAGATAGGTAAAATATAAAATTAACGCCAAAAATTCACAAAGAAAAATTTAGAGACCTTAAATTCAGCAATTTCAATAATTTTTATTTATTTATTTCTATTTTGTAAATCCCACAAATGGGTAATTAATAAATAAAAAATATGAAAAATACGAAAAAAATATGAAAAAAATAACGCCAAAAATTCACAAATATATAAAGCATGAAATTCAACAATTTCATAAATTTTAAATTGTAAAATGTGACGTAAAAGAACCATAAAAATAAATTTGAATATATGAATCAAAGGAGGAAGAATATGAAAATGCTTAAAAATACTTCTAAAACACGTGAAACTATTGAATGATTACATATTTGTACAAGCATAAGATTTTTCAACATCATACGAATCGTAATGTAATGAAATTGGTACAAAATAACCACATGAGGCGGAAATGTTCAGAATAATGATGAAAAATAGATGAATATGTTGTTATGCAGGAAGGGCGTTTCACACTCCTTTATTTATTGTACGGCATGAGCATCTATATGTTGTCGACTAGACCTTGATAAATGTTGCCTCATGCGACGGTGCTCTTCAAACAAGTGCAAGCTACAGAGGATGTGGGTAACAACATCCTGCATCTGCTGATGGAAGTGTGCAGGCCACAAGCGATGCGGCCAGGTTAGTCTGACGTCTGTAGACCAATGTGTAGAGGCTATGGACGAAGATGGCAAGAGACGTCAGACTTTGGAAAACCGATGTCTGCAGGCCACGGTCAATAGGTGCATCCCATGTCCAACATCGGATGACTGATATATGTATGCCACAGACGATTGGTGCTGCCCATGTCCCACAACGGCTAACCGTTGTGTGAAGGCCACTTCCGACGTCGGCTGACCATTGTGTGCAAAACAAAGGTGCTGTGTGAAGGCCCAGTCCAACTTCCGCTAACCGTTAAATACAAGCCAAAGGCAATGTGGGAAGGCCACGCTCGACGTCAGTTGACGAATATACAAGACAAAGGCGATGGGGTTAGGCAACGTCCGACATCGACTGACCGTTGTGCTGACCAAATGCGATGAAGGTAGGCAACGCCCAATATCGTCTGATTATTGTTTGCAAGCCAAAGGCGATGCGGGAAGTCCACTCCAAACGATGGGTGAGCTATGTGCACAAGCCAAGCATGAAGCGAGTAGTCCACGTCTAATGTCAACTAAGAAATATACCGGCTACGACTGATGCTAGCAACCCTTTTCTAACGACGTCTAGCCATTGTTTGTAAGCCAAGGGCGATGCAGGAAGGACAAGCTTGAGGACCGCTAAAGGATGTACACAAGCCACGATTGATGCAGCTGGTCCACGCCCAACCTTGGCTGAGCGATGTACATAGGCCAAAGCCGATGTGATAGTCCAAGACTAATGTCGTCTTGCCTATGCCAGTTTCCAATTGCCAATGTCGCTTGATCGAAGCATAGAGGCCTTAGCTGATTTCTCATGCCGTTAGACGAGACCAATGTCGCCCTTCTTATATGCACATGCCACGGCTGATACGTACATTTCTTGGTTGATGTTACCTAATGTTGGCCAACGTCGCTTGTCTAAAGCGCACATGACTTTGTTGATGCTGCTTGATGTTGGTCGATGTAAATGTCGCCCAACCAATGCACAATCGCCATAACCGATGTGTGTATGCCTTGGCTGAAGTGCCTACTGTTGGCCGACATCTACAAAATGATGTGTTAGAATACGAAAGATGCTGGCAGGCCATGTCTGATGTCGGTAGACCAATGAGTGCAGGCTACGGATAATACTGGAAGGACACATCTGACGTCGTCCGACCATTGTATGCAATCCACGGCTGATAGGTCCAACCCATGTCAAACATCGGCGGATCGTTGTGTGCATGCAAAAGGCGATATGGTCAGTTCACATCTGATGTCGTCTAACCATTGTGTGTAGTCCAAAGACAATGTAGTAAGTCCACGTATGACGCCAGCTGTCTGTTTTGTGCAGACCAAAGGCTATACAGGAAGTCCACGCCTGACGTCGGCGGACTTTTGTGTAGGCCAAAGGCTATGGGGAATGCAACTCCTGATATCGCCGACCGTTATTTGTAGGACAAGGTCTATGAGGGCAATCCACACTCGAATATGGCTCAGCAATGTGCACAAGCCACGGCCAATGCAGGCAGTCCATGGCTGGGGCGGGCAACCCATGTGTGACGCTTCTGGCCGTTGTGTGTAGGCCAAGGGCGATGCGAGAAGGTCAAGCTCGACGATCGCTGAGTGATGTTCACAAGCCATGGACGATGTGACAGGTCCACGCCAAAGGTCATCTTAGCGATATGCATATGAAACGACCGATGCAACAGTCAACTACCAATATATTTTGGCCAATGTTGCTTGTCGTTGGCCTATGTCATTTACCGGAAGTACACAAGCCTTTGTTGATGTTGCCTACTTTTGGCCTGGTGATGTGCACACACTATGGCTGATGCGTGCATGCCTTGATTAATATTTCTAGTCGTTGGCCAACGTCTCTTGCCTGTATTGAACATGCCTTGGCTAATGCTAATTGATGTTGGCCAATGCAAAAAGAGCCAAGTTTATGTCTTGGCTGCTGTTGCATTCCATCGGCATATGTTTCTTGCCATATGTGCTTATTCCATGTAAGATGTGTGTTGGCCTTGGCTAATGCAACCTTTCCTTTGTTGAAGTCGCTTACTCAAAGCACATAAGCCTTGGTTGATAGCGCCTGTCATTAGCCGACGTCTATGTCGCTCAGTCGATGCACACACTCCAAAGGTTATGTGTGGATGCCTTGGATGATGATGCATGTCGTAGTCCAACACTGATTAACAGATGCATAAAAACCATATCAGATGCGTGATGACCTTGGTTGATGCTTCCTACAGTTGGCCGATTTTACCTAGCAAAGCATACAGGGCACGACTGATGTCGCCTAATCGATGCACACATGCCACGACTGATGCGTGCAGGCCTTGGGTGATACTTATTGCCATTGGACGATTTCCCCATGCCATAGGCTAGGATTGGTTTCCATGAGTTGATGCGCACACGCAACTGCTGATATGTGCAGCCCTTGGGTGTTGCTGCCTGCCGTTGGCCGATGTCACTTGGACGATGCACATAGGTCATTGGTGATGTCCCCTAGTCGATGCACTCAAACCACGTCTGAATTGCCTAGTTGATGTGCACAAGACATAGTTGATTTGTGTAGGTCTTGGCTAATGTTTCATGTTGTTGCGGGACGTTGTTTGTTAGATGCGCACATGCCACGTCCGTGCAAGAATGCTTGGTTGATGTTGCATGCCATTGGCTGACGTCGCTTGCCAAATATGCACATTCCACGTCCGTGCATTCAGGCCTTGGCTGAAGCTGCATTCCATTGACCGACGTCGCTTTTCGGATGTGCATATGCCACGTTAGATGTGTACTACCCTTGGTTGATATTGTTTATTGTTCGCCGACATTTTTAGACCGATATTTGTAAGCTATGTACAATGTTGGCAGGCCACATCTGACGTCAACAGACCAATGTGTGCAGGGTACATATGATGATGGCAGGTCACGTTCGACGTCGACACATCGATGTGAGCAGATTACGGATGATGTTGTCAGGCCACATTTGACGCCGACAGACCTTTCTGTGCAAGCCAAAGGCGAGGTAGGAAGTACACCCCTTACGTCGGCTGACCTTTGTGTGCAGACCAAAGGCGATGCGCGCACGCCACATCCAACTTCGTCTTCCATTGTGTGTAGGCCAAAAGCAATGCGGGCATACAACGCTCAACATTGGATGAACGTGATGTGTAGGCCAAACAGCTGCGGGTAGTCCACGCCTGACGTCGTCTGATCAACACCTACTTAGGCTATTCACAAGGAATGCTTCAATCGAACTACATCATTGATCACAAGCCATCATAATTGAAGTAAAGGTTAGGATCATGAAGACTTACCAAATCTCCTTAAAAAGCCATCACGTGGTATTACCATCAACCAACCAATTACATCCAATAATAGGTGTAGTAACATCAATCAATAGTAATTAATACAAGAACTAGGTCAATTGCATCATCGTTATCCCAATAAACATCAATTCATAACCTAGGGTTAGGGGAATTAGGGTTCATCATGAATTCTTCAAGAAATAGATCCAATCCCAACAATACATTACCCTAGTCAATCCATACATGAATTAGAATAGATAAAAACAAGTCTAATAATCAATTCATAATTCAATTTCCATCAATTTATAACCAAGATCGAAGATTTGGGCAATTTGGGAAGGGAGCATGATCAATATGAATTGCATCATTTAACATCAATTAACCAACAATCTACACTTAATTAGTCACAGGCAATCACAATTTATCACCAATTGAAGCTTAGAAGAAAACCCATTAGAATAGAAAAACCATTTGAATTAGGTGTTTTAGAAATTAAATTTGAGAGGACCGCTTGGGGAAAAGAATCCAAGAGTGAAGAACCCATACCTTGATGACCGTGGTGTGTCGGCCAAGGACGATACAGACAGTCCACGTTGGACGTCGCTTGACTGTTGTGCAGTCCAAAGTCGATGGTGGCAGGCAATGCCTGATTCGCCTGACTGATATGTGCAGGCTAGAGGTGATGCGGCCAGGCCACGTTTGACCTCGGTAGACCGATGTGTTCAAGATACGAATGATGCTGGAAGGCCTCGTTCGATATCACCTGGCCTATATATGCAGGTTGCGAAAGATGCTGATAGTCCACGTTCGACGTCACTGAATGATGTGTTTAGGACACGAACGATAGGTGAAACCCATATTCGATGTCGATCGACCATAGTGTGCACGCAAAAGGCGATGCAGGTAGACCACGTCCGACGTTGGCTAACCATTGTTTGCAGGCCAAAGACGATGCGGGAAGGCCACATCTGACATTGGTTGACAGTTGTATGCAATCCAAACGCGACGCGGAAAGGCCACGATCGACGTCGGCTAACCATTGTGTAGAAAAAAGTGATGGTGGTAGGAAACGTCGGACGTCAACCTACCGTCGTGCAGGCCAAAGTCGATAGAGGCAGGTAACGCCTAATGTCGATTGAACATTGTTTGTAGGCCAAGGGCAATTTTTGTAGTCCACGCCCAATGACGGCTAAGAAATGTGCATAATCCACGGTCGATGTGAGCAGTCCGCTGCTGACGTCGGCTGAGCAATATATAGGAGGGTAGCCCACGTCAGACGTTGGATGGCCGATGCGGCCGGTCCTTGCTCGACCAATGTGCACAGGCCACGTCTCATGCAACAGTTTAGTACCTATGTTGCATACAATTGGCCGGCGTCGCTTGCCCGAAGAACACAAGCCTTGGCTGATGGTGCCTCCTATTGCCGACGACGGTGTTGCCAAGACGATGAAGACACGCCACGAGTTATGTGTGCATATCCTTGGATGATGATGCATGTCGTTGTCCTATGTTGCTTTCAAGATGTGCACAAACCAGGACAGATGCGTGAAGACCTTGGTTGATGCAAACTGTCATTGGCCGACATCACCTAGCCAATGCATGCAGGCCACAACCGATGTCACACAATCGATGCGCACACACCACATCTAGTACGTTCATTCCTTAAATGATATTTCCTGTCATTGAGAGATGTCCCCAAGTCGATGCGCGAGGCCACGACCAGTGTCGTTGAGTCAATGCACACACGCCACGATTGATGCATGCTAGACTTGGATGGTTTCCGTTAGCCAATGTCGTTTGGTTGATGCGCACAGGCCACAACTATTATTTCCTAACCGATGCGCTCAGACCACGGCTGAAGTCGCCTAACCGATGCGCGTAGTCCACGCCTGACAATGATTGAGTGATGTGCGCAAGCAATGAGCGATGCGGGCAGTCCACGGACAATGTTGACAGAGCCATGTGCACAAACCACAACGGATACGGGATATCCACGACCAATGTCGCCTGGGCGATACCGCTTTTCGTTTGCCGATGTTGCTTTCCCAAAGCACACATGCCTTGGCTGATGGTTCTTGTTGTTGCTCGACGTCGGTGTCGCCAAACCGATGCACACACGCCACGGCTCATAGGTGTAGGACTTGGCTGATGCTGCCTGTCGTTGGCCAACGTCTCTTGCCTAATGCCAACATTCCACGATCGATACGTGGCTTACTTGGAGTTCTTGATTCCATGGCGCGGATTCTGACTTATAGGAGTAGACATCGTTTTTCTATTTATTTATATTGAACATGTACAACCCAAATATGCACTTTCTAAGGAACAAACACACATTAGCTTCCACAAATAACTTTTTATATATACAAAAAAAATTGATATTTATATTTCTTTTTCTTTTAATTTATCGGTTAAACCCAAACCCGAGTAATTGATTAATAAAACAAAGGAAGAAAATGATAGAAATATATAAAAATGACACCAAAAATTTACAAATAAATATAGTAACCATAAATTCAATAATTTTAACAATTTGTTTTAATTATTTTTGTTCGATAAATCTCGAGAATGAGTAATTGATGAACAAAATATAGGAAAACTTTGAAAAAAATATAAAATTAACGCAATAAATTGACAAATAAATATCAAAACCTTATATTTAACAATTTCAACAATTTTTTTAATAATTATTTTTATTCGATAAATCCCCAAAAATGGGTAATTCATGAATAAAAATTAGGAAAAATATAAAATTTACGCCAAAAATTCACAAATCAATGTAGAAACCTTAAATTCAACTCTTTTTTAATATTTAGTTTTGTTCGATAAATCTCGAATATTGGTAATTCATGAATAAAAATAAAAAAATAAAAAATTAACACCAAAATTCACAAATAAATATATTTACCTTAACTTCAACCATTTCAACAATTTTTTAAATTTTTATTTTAGTTGAGTAAATCTCTAAAATGGGTAAATCAAGAATAAAAAATAGGAAAAATGATTTTTTAAAATATAAAACTAACGCCGAAAAATTAAAAATAATTATAGTAACCATAAATTCAACAATTTCAACAACTTTTTAAAATATTTTTATTTGGTAAATCTCGAAAAGGGTAAATCATTAATAAAGAAGATAGGTACAATATAAAATTAACGCCAAAAATTCACAAAGAAAAATTTAGAGACCTTAAATTCAACAATTTCAATAATTTTTATTTATTTATTTCTATTTAGTAAATCCCGAAAGTGCGTAATTAATAAATAAAAAATATTAAAAATACGAAAAAGATATGAAAAATTTAACGCCAAAAATTCACAAATATATAAAGCATGAAATTCAACAATTTCATAAATTTTAAATTTTAAAATGTGACGTAAAAGAATCATAAAAATAAATTTTAATATATGAATCAAAGGAGGAAAAATATGAAAATGCTTGAAAATACTTCTAAACACGTGAAACTATTGAATGATTACATATTTGTACAAGCATAAGATTTTTCAATATTATACGAATCGTAATGTAATGTAATTGGTACAAAATAACCACATAAGGCGGAAATGTTGAGAATAATGATGGAAAATAGATGAATATGATGTTATGCAGGAAGGGCGTTTCACACTCCTGTATTTATTGTACGGCATGAACATCTATATGTTGTCGACTAGACCTTGATAAATGTTGCCCCATGCGATGGTGCTCGTCAAACAAGTGCAAGCTACAGAGTATGTGGGTAATAACATCCTGCATCTGCTGATGGAAGTGTGCAGGCCACAAGCAATGCGTCCAGGTTAGTCTGACGTCCGTAGACCAATGTATAGAGGCTATGGACGAAGATGGCAAGAGTCGTCCGACTTTGGAAAATCGATGTCTGCAGGCCACGGTCAATAGGTGCATCCCATGTCCAACATCGTATGACTGATATATGTATGCCACAGACGATTGGTGCTCCCATGTCCCACAACGGCTAACCGTTGTGTGAAGGCCACTTCCGACGTCGGCTGACCATTGTGTGCAAGACAAAGGTGCTGTGGGAAGGCCCAGTCCAATGTCCACTAACCGTTAAAGACAAACCAAATGCGATGTGGGAAAGCCACGCTCGACGTCAGTTGACGAATATGCAAGACAAAGGCGATGGGGTTAGGCAACGTCCGACATCGACTGACCGTTGTGCTGACCAAATACGATGAGGGTAGGCAACGTCCAATATCGTCTGACTATTGTTTGCAAGCCAAAGGCGATGCGGGAAGTCCACTCCAAACGATGGGTGAGCGATGTGCACAAGCCAAGCAGGAAGCGAGTAGTCCACGTCTAATGTCAACTAAGAAACACACCGGCTACGACTGATGCTAGCAACCCTTTTGTAATGACGTCTAACCATTTTTGTAGGCCAAGGGCGATGCAGGAAGGCCAAGCTTGAGGACCGCTAAAGGATGTACACAAGCCACGATTGATGCAGCTGGTCCACGCCCAACCTTGGCTGAGGGATGTACACAGGCCAAAGTCGATGTGATAGTCCAAGACTAATGTCGTCTTGCCTATGCCAGTTTACAATTGCCGATGTCGCTTGCTCGAAGCATAGAGGCCTTAGATGATTTCTCATTCCGTTAGGCGAGACCAATGTCGCCCTTCTTATATGCACATGCCACGGCTGATACGTACAATTCATGGTTGATGTTACCTAATGTTGGCCAATGTCGCTTGTCTAAAGTGCACATGACTTTCTTGATGCTGCTTGATGTTGGTCGATGTAAATGTCGCCCAACCAATGCACAATCGCCATAACCGATGTGTGTAAGCCTTGGCTGAAGTGCCTACTGTTGGCCGACATCTACAAAATGATGTGTTAGCATACGAAAGATGCTGGCAGGCCATGTCTGATGTCGGTAGACCGATGAGTGCAGGCTACGGATGATACTGGAAGGACACATCTGATGTCGTCCGACCATTGTATGCAATCCACGGCTGATAGGTCCAACCCATGTCAAACGTCGGCGGATCGTTGTGTGCATGCAAAAGGCGATATGGTCAGTTCACATCCGATGTCGTCTAACCATTGTGTGTAGTCCAAAGACAATGTAGTAAGTCCACGTATGACGCCAGCTGTCTGTTTTGTGTAGACCAAAGTCTATACAGGAAGTCCACGCCTGACGTCGGCGGACTTTTATGTAGGCCAAAGGCTATGGGGAATGCAACTCCTGATATCGCCGACTGTTGTTTGCAGGACAAGGTCTATGAGGGCAATCCACACTCGAATACGGCTCAGCAATGTGCACAAGCCACGGCCAATGCAGGCAGTCCATGGCTGGGGCGGGCAACCCATGTGTGACGCTGCTGGCCGTTGTGTGTAGGCTAAGGGCGATGCGAGAATGTCAAGATCGACGACCGCTGAGTGATGTTCACAAGCCATGGCCGATGTGACAGGTCCACGCCCAAGGTCATCTTAGCGATATGCATATGAAACGACCGATGCAACAGTCAACTACCAATATATTTTGGCCAATGTTGCTTGTCGTTGGCCTATGTCATTTACCGGAAGTACACAAGCCTTTGTTGATGCTGCCTACTTTTGGCCCGGCAATGTGCACACACCATGGCTGATGCGTGCATGCCTTGATTAATATTTCTAGTCATTGGCCAACGTCTCTTGCCTTAATTGAACATGCCTTGGCTAATGCTATTTGACGTTGGCCAATGCAAAAAGAGACAAGTTTATGTCTTGGCTGCTGTTGCATTCCATCGGCAAATGTTTCTTGCCATATGTGCTTATTCCATGTAAGATGTGTGTTGGCCTTGGCTGATGCAACCTTTCCTTTGTTGAAGTCGCTTACTCAAAGCGCATAAGCCTTGGTTGATAGCGCCTGTCATTAGCCGACGTCAACGTCACTCAGCCGATGCACACACTCCAAAGGTTATGTGTGGATGCCTTGGATGATGCTGCATGTCGTAGTCCAAAACTGATTACCAGATGCGTAAAAACCATGTCAGATGCGTGATGACCTTGGTTGATGCTTCCTACAGTTGGCCGATTTTACCTAGCCAAAGCATACAGGGCACGACTGATGTCGCCTAATCGATGCACATATGCCATGACTGATGCGTGAAGGCCTTGGGTGATACTTATTGCCATTGGACGATGTCCCCATGCCACTATGCGTAGGCTAGAATTGACTTCCATGAGTTGATGCGCACACGCAACTGCTGATATGTGCACGCCTTGGGTGTTGCTGCCTGCCGTTGGCCGATGTCACTTGGCCGATGCACATAGGTCATTGGTGATGTCGCATAGTCGATGCACTCAAACCACGTCTGAATTGCCTAGTTGATGTGCACAAGACATAGTTGATTTGTGTTGGTCTTGGCTAATGTTGCATGTTGTTGGGTGATGTTGTTTGTCAGATGCGCACATGCCACGTCCATGCAAGAATGCTTGGTTGATGTTGCATGCCATTGGCTGACGTTGCTTGCCAAATATGTACATTCTACGTCCGTGCATTCAAGACTTGGCTAAAGCTGCATTCCATTAACCGACGTCGCTTTCCAGATGCGCATATGCCACGTTATATGTGTACTACACTTGGACGATGTTGTTTATTGTTCGCCGATATTTTTAGACCGATATTTGTAAGCTATGTACAATGTTGGCAGGCCACATCTGATGTAAACAGACCAATGTGTGCAGGGTGTATATGATGATGGCAGGCCACGTTCGACGTCGACACATCGATGTGAGTAGACTACGGTTGATGCTGTCAGGCCACATTTGATGCCGACAGACCTTTCTGTGCAAGCCAAAGGCGAGGTAGGAAGTACACGCCTTACGTTGGCTCACCTTTGTGTGCAGACCAAAGGCAATCCGTGCACGCCACATCCAACTTCGTCTTCCATTGTGTGTAGGCCAAAGGCAATGCGGGCATGCAACGCTCGACATTTGATGAACGTGATGTGTAGCCCAAATAATTGCGGGTAGTCCACGCCTGACGTCGGCTGAATAACACCTACTTAGGCTATTCACAAGGAATGCGTCAATCGAACTAAATCATTGATCACAAGCCATCATAATTGAAGTAAAGGTTAGGATCATGATGACTTACCAAATCTCCTTAAAAATCCATCATCGTGGTCTTACCATCAACCAACCAATTACATCCAATAATAAGTGTAGTAACATCAATCAATAGTAATTAATACAAGAACTAGGTCAATTGCATCATCGTTATCCCAATAAACATCAATTCATAACCTAGGGTTAGGGGAATTAGGGTTCATCATGAATTCTTTAAGAAATAGATCCAATCCCAACAATACATTACCCTAGTCAATCCATACATGAATTAGAATAGATAAAAACAAGTCTAATAATCAATTCATAATTCAATTTCCATCAATTTATAACCAAGATCGAAGATTTGGGCAATTTGGGAAGGGAGCATGATCAATATGAATTGCATCATTTAACATCAATTAACCAACAATCTACACTTAATTAGTCACAGGTAATCACAATTTATCACCAATTGAAGCTTAGAAGAAAACCCATTAGAATAGAAAAACCATTTGAATTAGGTGTTTTAGAAATCAAATTTGAGAGGACCGCTTGGGGAAAAGAATCCAAGAGTGAAGAACCCATACCTTGATGACCGAGGTGTGTCGGCCAAGGACGATACAGACAGTCCACGTTGGACGTCGTTTGACTGTTGTGCAGTCCAAAGTCGATGGTGGCAGGCAATGCCTGATTCGCCTGACTGATATGCAGGCTAGAGGTGATGCGGCCAGGCCACATTTGACCTCGGTAGACCGATGTGTTCAAGATACTAATAATGCTGGAAGGCCTCGTTCGATATCACCTGGCCTATATATGCAGGTTGCGAAAGATGCTGATAGTCCACGTTCGACGTCACTGAACGATGTGTTTAGGACACGAACGATAGGTGAAACCCATATTCGATGTCGATCGACCATAGTGTGCACGCAAAAGGCGATGCAGGTAGACCACGTCCGACGTTGGCTAACCATTGTTTGCAGGCCAAAGACGATGCGGGAAGGCCACATCTGAAATTGGTTGACAGTTGTGTGCAATCCAAACGCGACGCGGAAAGCCCACGATCGACGTCGGCTAACCATTGTGTAGAAAAAAGTGATGGTGGTAGGAAACGTCGGACGTCAACCTACCGTCGTGCAGGCCAAAGTCGTTGTGGCAGGTAACGCCTAATGTCGATTGAACATTGTTTGTAGGCCAAGGGCAATTTTTGTAGTCCACGCCCAATGACGGCTAAGAAATGTGCATAAACCACGGTCGATGTGAGCAGTCCGCTGCTGACGTCGGCTAAGCAATATATAGGAGGGTAGCCCACGTCAGACGTTGGATGGCCGATGCGGCCGGTCCTTGCTCGACCAATTTGCACAGGCCACGTCTCATGCGACAGTTTACTACCTATGTTGCATACAATTGGCCGGCGTCGCTTGTCCGAAGAACACAAGCCTTGGCTGATGGTGCCTCCTATTGCCAACGTCGGTGTTGCCAAGCCGATGAAGACACGCCACGAGTTATGTGTGCATATCCTTGGATGATGATGCATGTCGTTGTCCTATGTTGCTTTCAAGATGTGCACAAACCAGGACAGATGCGTGAAGACCTTGGTTGATGCAAACTGTCATTAGCCGACATCACCTAGCCAATGCATGCAGGCCACAACCGATGTCACACAATCGATGCGCACACACCACATCTAGTACGTTCATTCCTTAAATGATGTTACCTATCAATGAGAGATGTCGCCAAGTCGATGCACGTAGGCCACGACCACTGTCGTTGAGTCGATGCACACACGCCACGATTGATGCATGCTAGACTTGGCTGGTTTCCGTAAGCCAATGTCGTTTGGTTGATAAGCACAGGCCACAACTATTATTTCCTAACCGATGCTCTCAGACCACGGCTGAAGTCGCCTGACCGATGCGCGCAGTTCACGCCTGACAATGATTGAGTGATGTGCGCAAGACATGAGCGATGCGGGCAGTCCACGGACAACGTCAACAGAGCCATGTGCACAAACCACAACAGATACGGGAGATCCATGACCAATGTCGCCTGGCTGATACCGCTTTTCGTTTGCCGATGTTGCTTTCCCAAAGCACACATGCCTTGGCTGATGGTGCTTGTTGTTGCCCGACGTCGATGTCGCCAAACCGATGCACTCACGCCACGGCTCATAGGTGTAGGACTTGGCTGATGCAGCCTGTCGTTGGACAACGTCTCTTGCCTAATGCTAACATTCCATAATCGATACGTGGCCTACTTGGAGTTCTTGATTCCATGGCGCGGATTCTGACTTATAGGAGTAGACATCGTTTTCTAAATATTTATATTGAACATGTACAACCCAAATATGCACTTTCTAAGGAACAAACAAACATTAGCTTCCATAAATAACTTTTTATATTTACAAAAAAAAAATTGTTTTCTATATTTTTTTTACTTTTAATTTTTTCGGTTAAACTCTAAACCGAGTAATTGATTAATAAAACAAAGGAAGAATATGAAAGAAATATATAAAAATGACACCAAAAATTTACAAATAAATATAGTAACCATAAATTCAATAATTTTAACAATTTTTTTTTAATTTTTTTTTTCGATAAATCTCGAGAATGAGTAATTGATGAACTAAATATAGGAAAACTTTGAAAAAAATATAAAATTAACGCAATAAATTCACAAATAAATATCGAAACCTTATATTTAACAATTTCAACAATTTTTTTAATAATTATTTTTATTCGATAAATCCCAAAAAATGGGTAAGTCATGAATAAAAATTAGGAAAAAAATAAAATTAACGCCAAAAATTCACAAATCAATGTAGAAACCTTAAATTCAACTTTTTTTTAATATTTAGTTTTGTTCGATAAATCTCGAATATTGGTTATTCATGAATAAAAATAAAAAAATAAAAAATTAACGCCAAAATTCACAAATAAATATATTTACCTTAACTTCAACCACTTCAACAATTTTTTTAATTTTTATTTTAGTTGAGTAAATCTCTAAAATGGGTAAATCAAGAATAAAAAATAGGAAAAATTATTTTTTAAAATATAAAACTAACGCCAAAAATTTAAAAATAATTATAGTAACCATAAATTCAACAATTTAAATAACTTTTTTAAATATTTTTATTTGGTAAATCTCGAAAAGGGTAATTCATTGATGTTACCTAATGTTGGCCAACATCGCTTGTCTTAAGTGCACATGCCTTTGTTGATGCTGCTTGACGTTGGTCAATGTAAATATCGCCCAACCAATGCACAATCGCCATAACCGATGTGTGTAAGCCTTGGCTGAAGTGCCTACTATTGGCTGACATCTACAAATTGATGTGTTCGAATACAAAAGATGCTGGAAGGACATGTCTGATGTCGGTAGACCAATGAGTGCAGGCTACGGATGATACAGGAAAGACACGTCTGACGTCGTCCGACCATTGTATGCAAGCCACGGCTGATAGGTCCAACCCATGTCAAACGTCGGCGGATCGTTCTGTACATGCAAAAGGTGATGTGGTCAGTTCACATCTGATGTCGTCTAACCATTGTGTGTAGTTTGAAGACAATGTAGTAAGTCCACGTCTGACGCCAGCTGTCTGTTTTGTGCAGACCAAAGGCTATACAGGAAGTCCACGCCTGACGTCGGTGGACTTTTGTGTAGGCCAAAGGCTTTGGGGGAACGCAACTCCTGATATCGCCGACCATTGTTTGCAGGACAAGGGATATGAGGGCAATCTACACCCGAATACGGCTCAGCAATGTGCACAAGCCACGGACAATGCAGGCAGTCCATGGCTGGGGCGGGCAACCCATGTGTGACGCCGGCTGGCCGTTGTGTGTAGGCCAAGGGCGATGCGAGAAGGTCAAGCTCGACGACCGCTGAGTGATGTGCACAAGCCACGACCAATGTGACAGGTGCACGCCCAAGGTCATCTTAGCGATATGCGTATGAAATGACTAATGCAACAGTCAACTATAAATATATTTTGGCCAATGTTGCTTGTCGTTGGCCTATGTCATTTACCCAAAGTACACAGGCCTTTGTTGATGCTACCTGCTTTTGGCCCGGCGATGTGCACACACCATGGATGATGCGTGCATGCCTTGGTTAATATTGCTAATCAACGTCTCTTGCCTGAAGCGAACAAGCCTTGGCTAATGCTATTTGACGTTGGCCAATTCAAAAAGCGCCAGGTTTATGTCTTTGCTGCTATTGCATTCCATCGGCAAATGTTGCTTGCCATATGTGCTTATTCCATGTAAGATGTGTGTTGGCCTTGGTTGATGCAACCTTTCATTTGTTGAAGTCGCTTACTTAAAGCGCATAAGCCTTGGTTGATAGCGCGTGTCATTAGCCGGCGTCAATGTCGCTCAGCCGATGCACACACTCCAAAGGTTATGTGTGGATGCCTTGGATGATGATGCATGTCGTAGTCCAACACTGATTACCAGATGCGCAAAAACCATGTCAGATGCGTGATGACCTTGGTTGATGCTAATTACAGTTGGCCAATTTTACCTAGCCAAAGCATACAGGGCACGACTGATGTCGCCTAATCGATGCACACATGCCACGACAGATGCGTGCAGGCCTTGGGTGATACTTATTGCCATTGGACGATGTCCCCATTCCACTATATGTAGGGTAGGATTGATTTCCATGAGTTGATGCACACACGCAACTGCTGATATGTGCACGCCTTAGGTGTTGCTGCCTGCCGTTGGCCGATGTCACTTGGCCGATGCACATAGGTCATTGGTGCTGTCTCCTAGTCGATGCACTCAAACCACGTCTGAATTGCCTAGTTGATGTGCACAAGACATAGTTGATTTGTGTAGGTCTTGGCTAATGTTTCATGTTGTTGGGTGACGTTGTTTGTAAGATGCGCACATGCCACGTCTGTGCAAGAATGCTTGGTTGATGTTGCATGCCATTGGCTGACGTCGCTTGCCAAATATGCACATTCCACGTCCGTGCGTTCAAGCCTTGGGTGAAGCTGCATTCCATTGACCGACGTCGCTTTCCAGATGCGCATATGCCAAGTTAGATGTGTACTACCCTTGGATGATGTTGTTTATTGTTCGCCGACATTTTTAGACCGATATTTGTAAGCTATGTACAATGTTGGCAGGTCATATCTGATGTCAACAGACCAATGTATGCAGGGTACATATCATGATGGCAGGCCACGTTCAACGTTGACATATTGATGTGAGCAAACTACGGATGATGCTGTCAGGCCAAATTTGACGCCGACATACCTTTCTGTGCAAGCCAAAGGCGAGGTAGGAAGTACACGCCTTATGTCGGCTCACCTTTTTGTGCAGACCAAAGGCGATGCGTGCACGCCACATCCAACTTCATCTTCCATTGTGTGTAGGCCAAAGGCAATGCGGGCATGCAACGCTATAAATTGGATGAACGTGATGTGTAGGCCAAACAGTTGCGGGTAGTGCACGCCTGACGTCGGCTGATCAACACCTACTTAGGTTTTTCACAAGGAATGCTTCAATCGAACTACATCATTGATCACAAGCCATCATAATTGAAGTAAAGATTAGGATAATGAAGACTTACCAAATTTCCTTAAAAAGCCATCATCGTGGTCTTACCATCAACCAACCAATTACATCCAATAATAGGTGTAGTAACATCAATCAATAGTAATTAATACAAGAACTAGGTCAATTGCATCATCATTATCCCAATAAACATCAATTCATAACCTAGGGTTAGGGGAATTAGGGTTCATCATGAATTCTTCAAGAAATAGATTCAATCCCAACAATAGATTACCCTAGTCAATCCATACATGAATTAGAATAGATAAAAACAAGTCTAATAATCAATTCATAATTCAATTTCCATCAAGTTATAACCAAGATCGAAGATTTGGGCAATTTGGGAAGGGAACATGATCAATACGAAATTGCATAATTTAACATCAATTAACCAACAATCTACACTAAATTAGTCACAGGCAATCACAATTTATCACCAATTGAAGCTTAGAAGAAAACCCATTAGAATAGAAAAACCATTCGAATTGGGTGTTTTAGAAATCAAATTTGAGAGGACCTCTTGGGGAAAAGAACCCAAGAGTGAAGAACCCATACCTTGATGACCGTGGTGTGTAGGCCAAGGACGATACAGACAGTCCACGTCAGACGTCGCTTGACTGTTGTGCAGTCCAAAGTCGATGGTGGCAGGCAATGCCTGATTCGCCTGACTGATATGTGCAGGCTAGAGGTGATGTGGCCATGCCACGTTTGACCTCGGTAGACCGATGTGTTCAAGATACGAATGATGCTGGAAGGCCTCGTTCGATATCACCTGGCCTATATATGCAGGTTGCGAACAATGCTGACAGTCCACGTCTGACGTCAATGAACGATGTGTTTAGGACACGAACGATAGGTGAAACCCATATTCGATGTAGGTCGACCATAGTGTGCATGCAAAAGGCGATGCGGGTCTACCACGTCCGACGTTGGCTAACCATTATTTGCAGGCCAAAGACGATGCGGGAAGGCCACATCTGACATTGGTTGACCGTTGTGTGAAATCCAAATGCGACGCCGTAAGGCCACGATCGACATCGACTGACCATTGTGTAGAAAAAAGTGATGGTGGTAGGAAACGCCGGACATCAACCTACCGTTGTGCAGGCCAAAGTCGATGGAGGTAGGCAACGCCTGATGTCGATTGAACATTGTTTGTAGGCCAAGGGCAACTTTTTGTAGTCCACGCCCAATGACAACTAAGAAATATGCATAAACCACGGTCGATGTGCACAGTCCGCTCCTGACGTCGGCTGAGCAATGTTTAGGAAGGTAGCCCACGTCTGACGTTAGATGGCCGATGCGGCCGGTCCTTGCTCAACCAATGTGCACAGGCCACGTCTCATGCGACAGTTTACTACCTATGTTGCATACCATTGGCCAGTGTCGCTTGCCCGAAGAACACAAGTCTTGGCTGATGGTGCCTCCTATTACCGACGTCGGTGTTGCCAAGACAATGAAGACACGCCACGAGTTATCTATGCATATCCTTGGATGATGATGCATGTCGTTGTCCTATGTTGCTTTCCAGATGTGTACAAACCAGGACAGAAGCGTGAAGACCTTGGTTGATGCAAACTGTCATTGGCCGACATCACCTAGCCAATGCATGCAGGCCACAACCGATGTCACCCAATCGATGCGCAAACACCACATCTAGTACGTTCATTCCTTAAATGATGTTGCCTGTCATTAAGAGATGTCGCCAAGTTGATGCACGTAGGCCACGACCAGTGTCGTTGAGTCGATGCACACACGCCACGATTGATGCATGCTAGACTTGGCTAGTTTTCGTTAGGCAATGTCATTTGGTTGATGCACACAGGCCACAACTATTATTTCCTAACCGATGCGCTCAGACCACGGCTGAAGTCGCCTGACCGATGCGCGCAGTCCACGCCTGACAATGATTGAGTGATGTGCGCAAGCCATGAGCGATACGGGCAGTCCACGGATAACGTCGACAAAGCCATATGCACAAACCACAACGGATACGGGAGATCCACGACCAATGTCGCCTGGCCGATATCACTTTTCGTTGGCCGATGTTGCTTTCCCAAAGCACACATGCCTTGGCTGATGGTGCTTGTTGTTGCCCGACGTCGATGTCGCCAAACCAATGCACACATGCCACGGATCATAGGTGTAGGACTTGGCTGATGCTGCCTGTCGTTGGCCAACGTCTCTTGCCTAATGAAACATTCCACGATCGATACGTGGCCTACTTGGAGTTCTTGATTCCATGGCGCGGATTCTGACTTATAGGAGTAGACATCGTTTTTCTAAATATTTATATTGAACATGTACAACCCAAATATGCACTTTCTAAGGAACAAACACACATTAGCTTCCACAAATAAATTATTATATATACAAAAAAAAATGTTTTTCTATATTTTTTTTACTTTTAATTTTTTCGGTTAAACCCAAAACCGAGTAATTGATTAATAAAACAAAGGAAGAATATGAAAGAAATATATAAAAATGACACCAAAAATTTACAAACAAATATAGTAACCATAAGTTCAATAATTTTAACAATTTTTTTTAATTTTTTTTGTTCGATAAATCTCGAGAATGAGTAATTGATGAAGAAAATATAGGAAAACATTGAAAAAATATAAAATTAACGCAATAAATTCACAAATAAATATCGAGACCTTATATTTAACAATTTCAACAATTTTTTTAATAATTATTTTTATTCGATAAATCCCAAAAAATGGGTAAGTCATGAATAAAAATTAGGAAAAATATAAAATTAACGCCAAAAATTCACAAATCAATGTAGAAACCTTAAATTCAACTTTTTTTTAATATTTAGTTTTGTTCGATAAATCTCGAATATTGGTTATTCATGAATAAAAATAAAAAAATAAAAAATTAACGCCAAAATTCACAAATAAATATATTTACCTTAACTTCAACCATTTCAACAATTTTTTTAATTTTTATTTTAGTTGAGTAAATCTCTAAAATGGGTAAATCAAGAATAAAAAATAGGAAAAATTATTTTTTAAAATATAAAACTAACGCCAAAAATTTAAAAATAATTATAGTAACCATAAATTCAACAATTTCAACAACTTTTTTAAATATTTTTATTTGGTAAATCTCGAAAAGGGTAATTCATTAATAGAGAAGATAGGTAAAATATAAAATTAACGCCAAAAATTCACAAAGAAAAATTTATAGACCTTAAATTCAATAATTTCAATAATTTTTATTTATTTATTTCTATTTAGTAAATCTCAAAAATGGGTAATTAATAAATAAAAAATATGAAAAATACAAAGTATACTTAGACGCCAAAGTGCTCAATGACAAAGGCGTCATGACACGGACCCTCACACTGGAGAGGCGGGTCCTCACGGGAAGTCTCCCCACCATGCCAAACATTCACACCCTTTTCACCAGACACCGGCTGGAGTGGACGGCTCGTTCTTTGGGCCGATACAGTGAGGAGTTAGTTCGCGAGTTCTATGCGTCTTATGTGGCCATTCTTCGCTCACAGATCGATAGGCGGTCTGTACCCGCCAAACAGGCCCCATTTGACTCCACCAGCACACCTCTCACTACCAGCCATCCGCCGATATCTGTACGGCATAGATTTTGACTCCACCAGCACACCTCTCACCGCCGAGTTTGATTACCGGTGGCAAATTGTTAAAGAGGGTAGTTTCTTCCGCGAGCCTTCACTGAGAGAGACCACCAAGAGTTGGATGGCCCAGCACCTGTCTGTTGATGGAGAGGCTGCGAATTGGGTGATGGAACCTAAGGGAGCCATCAGGAAGGCCAACTTGACCTTTACGGCCAAGTTTCTTTGGTTGATAGTCCGCCATTGTCTCTCCCCCACTGCTGCTGATAATATAGTCACCTGGGATCGTGCGGTGCTGATGGCCGCAATGATGGCAGGGTTCGAGGTTGATTTTTCTTGGCTTCTCCAAGCGGTCATGCACGAGAGGGCTTTCAAGGTCACCACGACTTACCCTTTTCCTTGCATGATTTTTTCTTTGTGCAGATCAGCAGGTGTGCCCATTTGGCACATTGACCAGCTCCGGACCCCGCAAGGAAATGTTGACATTGGCCTCATCAGGGATGAGGCCAATGAGTTGGCCCCACGCAGAGGGCCCCGCCCTGAGGTGGTCCCACTTGGTGAGAACCTGGCCGATACCATCGAGCATGCCCACGCTGCTTCCCAGACTGCTGCTGCACACACTGACACTACTCCGGTCGAGTCTATCTCGGGTAGTAGCACTGCCCCGAGCTCCTCTCGCTCGGCTCCTTCTGCCACTCTAGTCCCACTTGCTCGGGTCCAGAAACTTGAGGCACAGATGGCTACACTTCTGCATCACATCCAGCCTTGGATGCAGAAGACTATTGCTAAGGCAGAGGAGCGCATGGAGCGCAAGATGGTACAGCACACGGAGAGGAAGATCGCAGAGGTACATCAGCGCTTAGACGCGTTTGAATTGCGAGTGCTAGCCCGACCAGCCCCTCCGGTGGACATGTTGACCCTTCAGGCTGCGGTTGAGAGTCTGCGAGCTGATCTTGATATGATTTTAGAGGCGAGGGTGCCTGAGTCTGAGGCCCCTTCTGCAGAGCCTGCTGATGACACCGTGATGGCTGCTCTTTTTGCCACTACTGATATTCCACCACCTCCCCCACGAGAACATGTCAAGAGATGCAGGGGTCGAGAGGAGGATGAGGCTAGGGCGAGGAAGAAGGAGCGCCGTGAGATGGAGGCTGCGAGGAGAGCCTCGATTGCTGATGGGAGGCCCGTAAGTTGAGGGCTGTAGAAGTAGCTGCCGGGGCGTCTAGCTCCAAAATTGTAGATTCTGTGGGAGGCACTACTGATGGTGCTGTGGATGCTGAGGACATTACTGAGGATGTACAGACTACGCAGGGAGTGGGTTCCGGTGAACCGGACCCACCAGCTTGCTGATCACCGACGCTTAGCGCCTCAGGTTTGCTTCACTTACCCTTTTACGTAGTTTAACTTTTCTATGCATTGGGGACAATTGCATATCTTTTGTTGGGGGTGGGGTAAATGGAAAGTGAATACTTGGGTGAATTCTGAGTAGCCCAAATTCACGATCCTCTTTTTGGGGTTTTCTTGCCTGTGTTCTTTTTCCCCAAAAGACTGATTACTTTTATTGTTGAACCGGCATGTCATATCTTATGTACATAGCATAAATCTGAAGCATGATGGCTAAAGTAAATATGATATCTCGATAATCAAAATAATGCATGACTAGGCATAGTAAGTGAAAATTGTGTGGTTTGAAACATGAAATAAAGATAAACTACTGCATGATCCTGAATCTAAGATTTAAACTAGGTGTCGAATAATCTGGGGATGCAAGGAATGTCAAGAGAGTGTGAGGTGAAATCGAATGTCCACCATTAATACTGAGCTAGAACTTGCCTGGTTAGTCCTGCTAAAAATGAGTCAAAACAATCACTTAGGAAAGGATCATAGGCCCTTGTTCGAAATAGTCAATCGTGAGCCTAAAAATAACAGAAAACCAAATGAAGTTAATCCCTTTTTGATCCAAATGAATTGAGCTTAAAATAGATCTTTCGTTTTCACCCCAAATGATCTTCTCTGGGAACAATGTGTTGGCCCTGGTCCCTCCTTGGACATGTGCACCTCAGTTTATGCCAAAAGCATAAGTTGAGGGTGGCTAAATGCAGAAAGCAACCTTGTTTTGGCCCTGACCCAACCATGGGTATTGTGAACCTTGACTCATGGAAAAATCATGAGTTGAGGGTGGCTGCTATAAGGAAAACCCCGGAAAGTGGGGTTGAAAGAATTAAGAGAAAGAAAGAATAAAACAGAAGTGATAAAAAAAAAAAATATGAATAAAAAAGCAAAATAAACAAAAGAAAAGAGAAAAGTCACTTACACATAAGGATAAGAAAGGGAAAACATCAAAGTGAAAAGAAAATTGAGTAATAGGGCGAAATAAGATGATAAAAAGGTGGTTCGCTTAGCCGATATGTCAAGGAGGGCAACAAGTCACTAAAGTATACCTAAATACACCCTACCTGACCCTGAGCCTATGTTACAAGCTAAAAAAAGTCCTATTGTGATCCTAAGTGCGTATGATGAACTTGAAGTAGTGAAAATAAGGGCAAGCCTATGGCAATATGTATAAATGAGTGGGGAATTTGTTCTGAGAGTGAGTGTCGAAACGTGATCCTTATACTCAAACTAAAATCATTTGTGTGAAAAATGAGGATGTTATTTGAAGTGAGGACAGGAGTTGTAATACCAGAAATATTAGCATCTCGGTGAGAAATTGAAGAGGATAGGCATCATTGCGTAGTAAATCTGGGTTATGGTTTGATTCTACACAAGTCAATGCCTAATAGTGAGACCATGCATGAACATAATGAGAATAATCGGGATTGATAGCCAAATGATTGCGGAAGTTAAAATATGGATACTTTTGTACAAAGATTTTGTAGTGAGTCATAGTGCGTCGCTTGAGGACAAACAACGAATTTAAGTTGAGGGTGTTGATGTACCGTGGTTTTAGGGTATTTTCTAATGCTTTTTCCTTAAGCTTAGTGTGTGTCGAGGGCCTTTTTGTGTTGATTTTGATATAAGTTTCTCTTTGTTTGCAGAAAATCTGTCCAAGGATGAACGCGGGAGTTTTTGAGAAAGAATTGTAGAAGAGACCACCTACGGAACCTATGACGGTCCGTCGCGGCTGTGACGGTCCGTAGGTGGCATCGTAGTGAAGGGATAAGTTGTTGAAGGAAATTTGGGGAAGTCTGACCAAGTGTGGGATTACGGAAGTCCATTACGGACCATCACAGCTACGACGGTCCGTCCTGCTGGTTCGTCGTAATGATCAGAGAGTAGTCCCAGTACCCAAATTCCAAGAATTGAAGTATTTTGGAACGAAGACCCTCGATGGATCGTCGTGCTTGAAACGGTCCATCATACCTGTCCGTCGAGGGGAATGAAGAAAGCAACAGAAGAATGGTGAAGTATGGGACGACGGAGTCTATGACGGTCCGTCACGTGGTCCGTCGACCCAGACGCGTTTTGACAAATTTTTAGTAAATAGAATTCTTATTTGATTAGGTTTAGTTTTTTATTATAAATAGTTGGAAAAACCTCGTTTTTGAGGTTAGACTTTCTGGATAAATTTTAGTTTATAGTTCTTCTATTATAGTATTGAATACTCGATTTTGGGAATTAAGATATTTTTCGGGAATTGATTGTTGGTGATTTCATTGATTAATCAAGTAAAATTCTGGGAAATTATTCGTTTTCATAAAAGTAAGTGCATGAATTCTTCCATTAGCAATATGAATTTTGTAATTACGAACATGGGTAACTAAACTTCATAGCTAGGGTTGTGGGAACCATGGGTGAATAACAAGGTAATAATCTAACTTCAATAACAATTCTAGAGTGGTTTCTTGCATTTATTGATAATTCTTTCGTTTAGAAGTCTTTTTAACGGTGGCCAACGTTAAAACTCGCCTTAATTCTACTTGCCGGACCAAGGAGGTAGATAATAGGAAAAGAATTATCAACATAGATTTAGTGTATACTATCTAATAGACTAGTATTGGTTGGTACGAGTTAATAGCTTAGTCAAATACCGAATACGATGTTTAATATGAGGTAAAGATAAGGGTTAGTATAGAACTGTTATTGTTAGATTTACCAAGTTAGGAACCTGTGGGGAACACTAAAACCCTAGTTACTTTTATAATTTGATTAAACTCCGAAAGTTGAATTTGTTAGTTGTTCATTCTTATTTAGTTAATCATTTTCATTAATTTAGAAATAAAACCCCCCTTTTTGTCTTTGGGTTTATTGGAAAATAGTTGGCTAAATAATGGTAATAATAAAATAAAGTTAAGTCTGAACTATTTTCCTTGTGGGATCGATCCCAACCTCATTAGTTGGGTTCTTTACTTGATACGACCGCTTTATTTCTTATTTGAGAAGTAAATTTGAGCGTATCATCAAGCAATCCACAACCAACATCGGTTGAGTAATGTACAGGATATGGAGAATTTAGGTAGACCACGTTCGACATCTACTAGCCATTCTGCGAGGCCAAGCCTGACAAATGCTCTGTGATGTGCACAGGCCACGGTCGTTCCACGCCCGACGTCTACCTATCGTTATGCAGGCTAAAATCAATGGAGGAGCCAACGCCTGATCTCGCTTGAACATTGTTTGTAGGCCAAGGGCGATTTTTGTAGTCCACGCCCGATGAAGGCTAAGAAATATGCACAAACCACGATCGATGCTGGTTGTCCACGACTGACATCGGTTGAGCAATGTGTAGGCGAAAACCCCTATGGGTAGCCCACGTCTGACGTTGGCTGGCCGATACGATAGGTCCACGCTCGACCGATATGCATAGGCCACGTCTGATGCAGCAGTATACTACCTATGTTGCGTACCATTGGCCGACGTCGCTTGCCCGAAGGACACAAGCCTTGGCTAATGGTGTCTCCTATTGCCGATGTCGGTGTTGCTAAGACGATGCACACACGCCACGGGTTAGTGTGCATATCCTTGGATGATTTTGCATGTCGTTGTCCTATGTTGCTTTCCAGATGTGCACAAACTAGGTCAGATGCATGAAGACCTTGGTTGATACAGATTGTCGTTGGTCAACATCACCTAGACAATGCATGAGGGCCACAACCGATGTCACCCAATCGATGCGCTCACACCACATCTAGTGTGTGCATGCCTTAAATGATGTTGACCGCCATTGAGCGATGTGCCAAATCGATGTGCGTAGGCCACGACCGGTGTTGTCGAGTCAATGCGCACAAGCCACGATCGATGCATGCTAGAGTTGGCTGCCTGCAGTTGGCCAATGTCGTTTTGTCGATGTGCGTAGCCCACAACTATTGTCGCCTAACCGATGTGCTCAGACCATAGCTGAAGTCTCTTAACAATGATTGAGCGATGTACACAAGCCATGAGCAATGCGGGAGGTCCACGGCCAACGTCGATGGAGCCATGTACACAAACCACAACCGATACGGGCGATCCACGACCAATGTCGCAAGGCCGATACCACTTTTCATTGGTCGACGTTGCTTTCCCAAAGCACACATGCATTGGAAGATGGTGTCTGCCGCGACTCATGGGTGTAGGACTTGGCTGATTCTGCCTGTCGTTGGCCAATGTCTCTTGCTTGATGCCAACATGCCACGTCCGATACGTGGCCTACTTGGAGTTCTTGATTCTGTGGCACAGATTATGACCTACAAGAGTAGACATCGTTTTTCTTAAATAATAATATTGAACATGTACAACCCAAGTATGCACATTCTAAGGGACGAACACACATTAGCTTCTACAAATAACTTTTTATAAAAATTGTTTTCAATATATTTTTTTACTTTTAATTATTTTAAGTTAAACCCAAAAATGAGTAAATGATTAATAAAACAAAGGAAGAATATGAAAGAAATATATAAAAATAATGCCAAAAATTTACAAATAAATATAGTAACCATAAATTCAATTATTTTAACAATTTTTTTTAATTTTTATTTTTGTTCGATAAATCCCGAGAATGAATAATTGATGAACAAAATATAGGAAAACTTTGAAAAAAATAAATTAACGCAATAAATTCACAAATAAATATTTCAAGCTTATAGTCAACAATTTCATCAATTTTTTTATTTTTATTTTTTTCGATCAATCTCGAAAATGGGTAATTAACGAATAAAAAATAGGAAAAATATGAAAAACATAAAATTAATGCCTAAAATTCACATATCAATGTAGAAACCTTAAATTCAACATTTTTTTAATATTTATTTTTGTTCGATAAATATCAAAAATTAGTAATTGATGAATAAAATTAAAACATAAAAAATTAACACCAAAATTCACAAATAAATATAGTTACCTTAACTTCGACCATTTCAACAGTTTTTTAATTTTATTTTATTTTAGTATATTTCTAAATTGGGTAAATCATCAATAAAAAATAGGAAAAATATTTTTAAAATATAAAACTAACGCCACAAATTTAAGAATAACTATAGTAACCATAAATTCAACAATTTCAACAACTTTTTAAAATAATTTTATTTGGTAAATCTCGAAAAAGGGTAATTCAATATGTAAAAAAAAAAAAATAGGAAAAATATAAAATTAACGCAGAAAATTCTCAATGAAAAATTTAGAGACTTTAAATTCAACAATTTCAACAATTTTATTCATTTATTTCTAAGAAGTAAATCCCGAAAATGGGTAATTAATAAATAAAAAATATGAAAAATATAAAAAAAAATATGAACAAAATAACGCAAAAAATCACAAATACATAAAGCATAAATTCAACAATTACAACAATTTTGATTTTTAAAATGTGACGTAAAAAACCATACAAATAAATTTTAAACTATAAATCAAAGGAGGGAAAATATGACATGTTTGAAAATACTTCTAAATACGTGAAACTATTGAAAGATTACATATTTATACAATTATAAGATTTTTTAATATCCTACGAATCGTAAATGTAATGAAGTTGGTACAAAAGAACCATCTGAGGCGGAAACGTTGAGAACAAATGATGGAAAATAGATGAATATGTTGTTATGTAGGATGGGCGTTTCACACTCCTTTATTTATTGTACGACATGAACATCTATACGTTGTTGACTAGACCTTGATCAATGTCGCCCCATGCGACGACGATCGTCTAACAAGTGCAATCCACAAACGATGAGAGTAAGCACATCCTACGTCGGGTGACGGAAGTGTGAAGGCACAAGCGATGCGACCAGGTTATTCTGACGTCCGTAGACCAAAGTGTAGAGGCTACGGACGAAGTTGGCAAGCAACGTCAGACTTTGGAAGACCGATGTGTGCTGGCCATGGACAATAGGTGCATCCCATGTCCAACATCGGATGACTGATATATGTAGGCCACAGACGATTGGTGCTGCCTATGTCCCACATCGGATGACCGATGTTTGAAGGCCACTTCCGACGTAGGCTGACCATTGTGTGTAGGACAAATGTGATGTGGGAAGGCCAAGTCCAACGTCGGCTAATAGTTATGTACAAGCCAAAGGCGATGGGGAAGGCCACACTCGACGTCAGTTGATAAATGTGCAAGCCAAAGGCGATGGGGTCATGCAACGTCCGACATCAACTGAGCGTTGTGCTGGCCAAATGCGATGAAGGCAGGCAACACCCAATGTCGTCTAACTATTGTTTGCAAGCCAAAGGCGATGCGGGAAGTCCACTCCTGACGACAGATGAGATATGTGCACAAGCCAAGGAGGACGCGAGCAATCCATGTCCGACGTCAGCTAAGCAACATGTCATCTATGATTGATTCTAGCAACCCTTTTCTAACGATGGCTAGCCATTGTTTGCAGACCAAGGGCGATGCGTGAAGGCCAAGCTTGAAGACTGCTAAAGGATGTACACAAGCCACGATTGATGCAGCCGGTCCACGCCCAACGTTGGCTGAGCGATGTGCACAGGCCAAAGCCGATGTGACAGTCCAAGACTAATGTCGCCTGGCCTATGCCGGTGTTCGTTGGCCGATGTCGCTTACTCGAAGCACAGAGTCCTTAACTGATTCCTCATGCTGTTAGCCGACACTGATGTTGCCCTGCTGATATGCACACGCCACGGCTCTTACATACATCTTTTGATTAATGTTACCTATTGTTGGCCAACGTCGTTTGTCCGAAGTGCACATGAATTTGCTGATGCTGCCTGACGTTGGTCGATGTAAATGTCACCCAACCGATGCACAAACGTCATAACTGATGTGTGCAAGCCTTGTCTGAAGTGCTTACTATTGGCCGACATCTACAAAGTGTGTAGCCTACGAAAGATGCTGGCAGGCCATATCTGATATCGGCATACCAATGAGTGCACGCTACATATGATGCTTGCAGGCCACGTCTAACGTCGGCTGATTAATGTATGCATGCCCCAGTTGAATGGTCCAGCCCATGTCAAACATCGGCTGACCGTTGTGTGAATGCAAAAGGTGATGTGGGCAGCCCACATCCGATGTTGTCTAACAGTTGTGTGTAGGCCAAAGTCAATGCAGGAAGTCCACGTCTTACGCCAGTTGTCCATTTTGTGAAGACCAAAGGCGATGCAGGAAGTCCACAACTGACGTCGGCTGACCGTTGTGGAGGCCAAAGTCTATGGGGGAACGCAACACCCGATATCGCTGACTGTTGTTTGCAGGACAAGGGCTCTAAGGTCAATCAACGCCCAAAGGCGACTCATCTTGTTTGACGTTGGCCAATGCAAATAACGCAAAGTCGATGCACGTACTCTACGACAGAAGTGTGCAGGCGTTGGCTGATGCAAACATCGCTTGCCATATGTGCACATGACATGTCAGATGTGTGTTGGCCTTGGCTGATGCTACCTTTCGTTGGCCGAAGTCACTGACTCGAAGCGCACAAGCCTTAGTTGAGCGTGCCTGTCGTTGGACGACGTCAATGTCGCTCAGCCGATGCACACACTCCAAATGTTATGTGTGCACGCCTTGTATGATGTTGCATGTCGTAGTTCGACATCGGTTACCATATGCGCATAAACCATGTCAGATGCGTGAAGACCTTGGTTGATGTTTCCTACTGTTAGATGATTTCACCTAGCCGAAGCATCCATGGGACGACCGATGTCGCCCAGTTGATGCACACATGTCACGACTAATGCGTGCAGACCTTGGCTGATGCTGCTCTCCATTGGAAAATGTTGCCATGCCAAAGTACGTAGGCTAGGAATGATTTGTATAAGTCGATGCACACACGCCACGGCTGATACGTGCACGCCTTGGGTGTTGTTTCCTGCCGTTGTCCGATGTTACTTGGACGATGCACAAAGGCCATTGGTGATGTCGCCTAGTCGATACACTCAAACCTTGTCTGAATGGCCTAGGTTATGTGCACAAGACATAGATGATGTTGTCCAATGTTGCTTGCCAGGTGCGCACATGCCACGTCCGTGCATGCATGCTTTGTTCATGTTGCATGCCATTGGCCAATGTCGCTTGCGAGAAGTGCACACCTTGGTTGTTGCTGCCTGCGGTTGGCCGATGTGACTTGGCTGATGCATATACGCCATAAGTGATGTAACCTAGTTTATGCACTCAAACCACGGCTCAAATCGCCTAGTCGTTATGCACACAACATGGTTGATACGTGCAGGGCTTGGATGATACTACTTGTCATTGGCCGACGTTGCTTGCCAGACGCGCACATACCACGTCCGTGCATGCATGCTTGGCTGATGGTTCATGCCATTTGCCAACGTAGCTTTCTAGATATAAACATTCCACGTTCGTGTGTGCAGGCCTTGGCTGAAGCCACATGCCATTGCCGACGTTGATTGCTAGATGCGCACATTCAATGTCACATGTGTGCAAGCCTAGGCTGATGCTTTAAGCCGTTGGCCGACATCTATAGACTGATATTTCTAGGCTACGTACAATACTGGCAGGCCACATCCAACATCGGTAGAACAATGTGTGCAGGCTACTGACGATGTTGGTAGAACATGTTTGACGTCGACACACTGATGTGAGCAGGCTATGGATGAAGCTGTCAGGCCATGTTTCATGTCGACACACCTCTCTGTGCAGGCCAAAGGCGAGGCACGCAAACCACGTTTGACTTTGGCGGACCTTTGTGTGCAGGACAACGGCGATGCGGGCAGGCCACACCTGACGTTGTGTAACCATTGTGTGGAGGCCAAAGACAATGCGGGCAGGCAACACTCCACATTGGTTGACCGTGATGTGTAGGACTAGGACGATGCACGCAGTCCACGCCTGGCGTTGGCTGATCGTTGTGCAAGCCAAAGTCAATGGGGGCAGGTAATGACCGATGTCGCCTGACCGATATATGCATGACTTAGGTGATGCAGTTAGGCCACGTCTGACGTCAGCAGAGCGATGTGTGTAGGATAAAGACGATGCTGAGAGGCCACGTATGACGTCAACTGACCGATGTGTGCACACCACAGAACACATGCCATATATATATATATATATATATATATATATATATATATATATATATATATATATATATATATATATATATATATATATATATATATATATATATATATATATATATATATATATATATATACATATAATTGTTTTTAATATTTTTTTTACTATTAATTTTTTCCGGTTAAACCCAAAAACAAGTAATTGATTAATAAAGCAAAGGAAGAATATGAAAGAAATATATAAAAATAACGCAAAAAATTTAAAAATAAATATCGTAACCTTAAATTCAATAATTCTAACAATTTTTTTAAATTTTATTATTGTTGAATAAATCACGAGAATGAGTAATTGATGAACAAAATATAGGAAAACTTTGAAAAAAATATAATATTAACGCAATAAATCATAAATTAGTATGTAACCTTATAGTCAACAATTTCAAAAAAATTTTAATTATTATTTTTGTTTGATAAATCCCGAAAATGGGTAATCCATGAATAAAAAATATGAAAAATATGAACTTAACGCCAAAAATTCACAAATCAATGTAGAAACCATAAACTCAACATTTTTTTAAATATTTGTTTTTGTTCGATAAATCTCAAAAATTGGTAATTCATGAATAAAAATTAAAAATTAAAAAATTAGCTCAAAAATTCACAAATAAATGTAGTTACCTTAACTTCAACCATTTCAACAGTTTTTTTAATATTTATTTTAGTTCAGTAAATCTCTAAAATGGGTAAATCATGAATAAAAAATAGGAAAATATTTTTTAAAAATATAAAACGAAAGCCAAAAATTTAAAAATAATTATAGAAACCATAAATTCGGCAATTTCAACAACTCTTTTAAATACTTTTATTTGGTAAATATCGAAAAAGGGTAATTCATTAATAAAAAAATAGGGAAAAATATAAAATTAACGCCAAAAATTCACAAAGAAAAACTTAGAGACCTTAAATTCAACAATTTCAACAATTTTTATTCATTTATTTCTATTAAGTAAATCCCGAGAATGAGTAATTAATAAATAAAAAATATGAAAAATATGAAAAAAAATATATGAAAAAATTAACGCCAAAAATTCACAAATATATAAAGCATAAAATTCAACAATTTCATTAATTAAAATTTTTAAAATGTGACTTAAAAAAACCACAAAAATAAATTTTAAACTATGAATCAAAGGAGGAAAAATATGAAAATGTTTTCAAATACTTCTAAACACGTGAAACTATTGAAAGATTATAGAGTTATACAAGTATAAGATTTTTTTAATATCGTATGAACCGTAAATGTACTGAAGTTGGTACGAAAGAACCACGTGAGGCGGAAACATTGAAAATAAATGATTGAAAATAGATGAATATGTTGTTATGAAGGAAGGGCGTTTCACACTCCTTTATTTATTGTACGGCATGAAAATTTGCACGTTTACGACTAGACCTTGATTAATGTCACCCCATGCGACGACGATCATCTAACAAGTGCAAGGCACAAATGATGTGGGTAAGCACATCCCACGTCGGCTGACGGAAGTGTGCAGGCCACAAGCGATGCGACCAGGTTATTCTGACATCCGTAGACCAATGTGTAGAGGCTATGGAAGAAGTTGGCAAGCGACGTCCGACTTTGGAAGACCGATATGTGCAGGCCACGGACAATAGGTGCATCCCATGTCCAATATTGGATGACTGATATATGTAGGCCACAGATGATTGGTGTTGCCCATGTCCCACATCGGATGACCTTTGTTTGAAGGCCACTTCCGACGTACGTTGACCATTGTGTGTAGGACATATGTGATGCGTAAAGGCCAAGTCCAACATCGGCTAATAGTTATGTACAAGACCAAGGCGATGTGGGAAGGCCACGCTCGACGTAAGTTGATAAATGTGTAAGCCAAAGGCGATGGGGTCATGCAATGTTCGACATCGGCTGACCGTTGTGCTGGCCAAATGCGATGAAGGCAGGCAACACCCAATGTCGTCAGACTATTGTTAGCCAAAGGCGATGCAGGAAGTCCACTCCCGATGACAGGTGAGCGATGTGCATAAGCCAAGGAGGACGCGAGCAGTCCACGTCCGACATCAACTAAGCAACATGCCGTCTACGACTGATGCTAGCAACCCTTTTCTAACAACGGATAAACATTGTTTGCATACCAAGGGCGATGCGGAAGGCCAAGCTTGAAGATCGCTAAAGGATATTCACAAGCCACGATTGATGCAGCCTGTCCACGCCCAATGTTGGATGAGCGATTTGCACAGGCCAAAGACAATGTGACAGTCCAAGACTAATGTCGCCAGGCCTATGCCGGTTATCGTTGGCCTATGCCTCTTTCTCGAAGTACAGAGGCCTTAGCTGATTCCTCATGCTTTTAGCCAACACTGATGTTGCCCTGTTGATATGAACATGCCACTGTTGATACGTACATGTCTTGATTGATTTTACCTATTGTTGGCCAACGTCCCTTGTCTGAAGTGCACATTCCTTTGTTGATGCTGGCTGACGTTGCCATGTAAATGTAACCCAACCGATACACAAACACCATAACCGATGTGTGTAAGCCTTGGCTGAAGAGCCTACTGTTAGCCGACATCTACAAACTGATGTGTGTAGCCTACGAAAGATACTGGAAGGCCATGTATGATATCGGCAGACCAATAAGTGCAAACTACGGATGATGCTGGCAGGCCACGTCTGACGTCGGCTGACCGATGTATGCAGGCCACAGTTGAATGGTTCAGCCCATGTCAAACGTCGGCTGACCGTTGTGTGCATGCAAAAGGGGATGAGGGCAGTCCACATCCGATGTTGTCTAACCATTGTGTGTAGGCCAAAGACAATGCAGGAGTCCACGTCTGACGCCAGTTGTCTGTTTTGTGAAGACCAAAGGCGATGCAGGAAGTCCACACTTGACGTCGGCTGATCGTTGTGTATGCCAAAGTCTATGGGGGTAGGCAACTCCTGATATTGCCGACTATTGTTTGTAGTACAAGGGCTACGAGGGAAATTCACACCCGAAGATGGCTCAACAATGTGTACAAGCCACGACCAATGGAGGCAGTCCATGGCTAGGGCGGGCAGCCCATGTCTGATGTCGGCTGGCCGTTGTGTGCAGGCCAAGGGCGACGCAAGAAGGTCAAGCTCGGCGAATGCTGAGTGATGTGCACAATCAACGACCGATGTGAGAGGTCCACGCCCAACGTCAGCTTAGAGATATGCATAGGAAACAGCCGGTGTGACAGTTAACTACCAATATCTTTTGGCCAATATTTCTTGTCGTTGGCCTATGTCATTTGTCCGAAGCAAAGAGGCCTTTCTTGATGCTGCCTACTATTGGCCTGCCAATGCGCAGACGCCATGGTTGATGCGTGCATACCTTGGTTAATATTGCTAGCTATTGGACAAGGTTTCTTGCCTGAAGCGAACAGGCCTTGGCTAATGTTGTTTGACGTTAGCCAATGCAAATAGCGCCAAGTCGATGCACATACTCTACGACAGAAGCGTGCAGGCCTTATCTGATGCAAAGGTCGCTTGCCATATATGCACATGCCATGTCAGATGTGTGTTGGCCTTGTTTGATGCTACCTTTAGTTAGACGAAGTCACTTACTCGAACAGCACAAACCTTGGTTGAGGGTGCCTGTCATTGGTCGACGTCAATGTCGCTCAGCCGATGCACACACTCCAAAGGTTATGTGTGCACCCCTTGTACGATGCTGCATGTCGTAGTCCGATATCGGTTACCAGATGCGCATAAACCATGTCAGATGCGTGAATACCTTGGTTTATGTTTCCTACCGTTGGCCGATATCACCTAACCGAAGCATACATGGCATGACCAGTGTCGCCCAGTCGATGCACACATGCCACGACTGATGCATGCAGGCCTTGGCTGATGTTGTTTTCCATTGGACAATGTTGACATGCCAATGTATGTAGGCTAGGAATGATTTCTAAGAGTCGATGCGCACACGCCAAGGCTGATATGTGCACGCATTGGGTGTTGCTGCCTGCCGTTGGCCGATACACACAGGCCATTCGTGATGTTGCCTAGTCGATGCACTCAAACCTTGTCTTAATGGCCTAGTTGATGTGCACAAGACATAGATGGTTTGTGCAAGTATTGGTTGATGCTGCATGTTGTTGGCCGGTGTTGCTTGCCAGATGCGCACATGCCACGTCCGTGCATGCATGCTTTGTTGATGTTGCATGCTATTGGTTTTAAAACTCCAAAATTTGAGAAGTATGATGGACATGTAGATCCCGTAGCTCATTTAAAGAGATATTGTAATCAACTGAGAGGGGCCGAAAACAAAGAAGAATTGCTCATGGCTTATTTTGGGGAAAGTTTGATGGGAATTGCCTCATAATGGTTCATAGATCAAGATACTTCTAACTAGCATACATGGGATGATTTGGCTCGATGTTTTTTTCATCAATTTCAATATAACATTGACATAGTTCCAGATCGTACTTCATTGGCCAACATGAGAAAAAAGACCATCGAAAATTTTCGTGAATATGCTATAATGTGGAGGGAGCAAGCTGCGAGGGTTAAGCCGCCAATGAAAGAGTCTAAAATGATTGATGTTTTCCTCCAAGCGCAAGAACCAGACTACTTTCATTATTTACTTTCTGTTGTTGGCAAAACAATTGCCAAAGTTATTAAAATTGGTGAAATGGTAGAAAATGGCATCAAGTCTCGAAAGATTGTAAGTCAAGCAACCTTGAAAGCCACAACACATGTGATTAATAATGGATCAGGTAATCTTGGAGGAAAGAAACTGAAGGAAGATGTAGTGAATGTTGTGTTAGACACACAAAATAGTCCAAGGTGTCCATTTTATCAATATGCACCACCTCAATACCATCACTATATCCCCATGCAAGATACACAATACTCTTTTATCCCACCACAATATGTGGTCTATGGTGTACAACCAAATGTATATCCACCAAACAATTCTCAATGGCGAGCATCAACACATAAAAATGTTCGTCCATCTTCTTAGAATTTTTGAACACCTTATAATCTCCGTCCGAGACAGGGATTTGGAGGAGGTCAAAGGCCTAGAAATAATTTCACACCAATTGGAGAGTCTTACACAAGTTTATTTAATAAGTTGAAACATTTAAAGATGATAGAGACGATTCATCAAAATTATGTGGACCCATATGCAGAAGGTTTCAATTCTACAATACGTTGTGCATATCATTCTGATGCTCCAGGGCACAGTACTGAAGATTGTCGGAACTTAAGAAGAAAGGTGGAAGAGATGATTCAAACAAATAGATTGTGGTTCAAAATGATGAGCCTCAAATGTTACTAAGAATCCACTACCAGAGCATAATGATGTACACTTCACCGAAATGATATGTGATGATAAAGAATATGCAAATTCTTTCAATTCTCGAGAAAAAACAATTAAAATTGTTGAAGCTTTCATGAAGGCTAGCTTGCAAATAGTGGGTAAGAAGTCAAGCTTGGTGATGGGGATACACTCTTCTTTTCACTAAAAAGAGTGTATGGATAGTTTATTTTATCATCATTTCTGCTATGCAATCTTTCCTTATTTTATTTTAGTAAGTTAGACTTTTCTATCATTTCTCTTATATGTTCGTTTGTTGAGTCTTGTCGTAATTTGAGTTATTATAGAGTTGTAACCTGAAATTTAGTTTGTTGTCTGATTACTAAGTCCTTTAATCTTAATATAATATTTTTCTTGTGTCATTTTTATCCGTTCTATTTGGCTATCCACATATGCATCTCTTTTCAATTCAATTTTTGTGACATGATATGCAAGATGATTTGGTGAGATCTTACATATCTACTCATGGAATGTATACACCATATAAGTTCAAAAACATATATATATACTCAAAGAAATGAACAAAGGACTTAAACACCTTGATACATCCTTTAGTAGGGAAAAATGCGTAAAGAATTGACATATGTCATTTGTTGTCAAGAAGTTATTACTCAGATGGAGATTTCAAGCTGACAAATATATACATATCCAACAATGCATACGTTACAAAGAGTTAATGTCTGATTTTCACTTCACATCTTAAAGAGTATGCTTGTATTTTACATTTTTAATAATTGATATGACGGAGAAATTCATTCTAATATCCAAACATCGTGTATTCCTTTGCTACCCCTTTTGAGCCTTAAATTTACTCTTTTTCATACCCCTCTTTTGGAATCAAAATATAGGGAAAAAAGAGAAGAAAGAGTCACAAATTCAAAAAAAAAATAGAGGTAAAATAAAATTTGAAAAAAATAAATAAAAATTCAATAACAACAAAAGAACAAACTTCCTGAACTAAGTTTGACCTGATTCTTGCTCTGAAAAGATACGTGGACAACCTTATTTTAAAGTTCGGTCCAACCAAAAAAAGAAATCTAACATGGCCTCATCACAAAAACTGGGCAAATAATAATAATAATAATAATAATAATAATAATAATAATAATAGTAATTATTATTATTTTTATTATTTTTATACAAAATAGAGTTGATTCCTAAAGTTGTAAGTCTTAACCCTGTTACCACATTATCTTTGAGCCTTTATTACAATCCTTTCTTTGTAACCCTATCCAAAAGTCACGTTACAGTCAAAATAAAGACCTTCTGATCAATTTTTAACAATGACAAGTCAAGTAAGCATTCAATGTTGATTATCATATAAAGAAAAATTCATGTTCGTATGAGGAGTGAAAATGAGGGAATCTTACCGATGAAGATCCTTCAAAGCACTATAAGGCATCATCCGTGTTGAGAGAAAGTGAAAAATGAGAGAGTCTTATTGGTGAAAACCCTTAGGGCACTATAAGATGATGATGAGTGAGAGACATAAAAAATGAGTGAGATTGTTGGTGAAAAATATTTTGAGGCGCCACAAGTCGAATGTGAGGCATTAATCTAGTACAAGATTGGATTATAAAAGCATGACTTCAGAAGGATGAAAGTTTGACGAAAATAAAGTTTAGATTGATTGAAAAATCAAGCCATTTAATCTCAAATACATGTCATGATTATTAGAATCGAGCATCACTCTCAAATGAGTCTCTTTTTATTTTTTCATTTTTTCTCAAAAGAAATAAATATTTTTTTTCTTTTTTTTTCTTTTTTTAATAACTCAATTCATTTTGTATTTCTTCCTTGAGTTAGTTTTCACTGAAGCATGCAGAAAATGATTTCAAAATTGCTATCATTTCCTCCACTAGTCAAAACAAAGTATGGTGAGCACATCAAATGTGACATGATTCAAGAAATAATGACATGCATAGTAACTTGTCAACAATTAACAAAGTTTGAGAATATATTTGAATACAAGATTTAATGATTGTTGGCAGATGGAAACAATATGACAAATTTGAAGTTGGAAGTTCTAAATAACTAGAGATGTATTTTAAGATTATCAAGGTGAGCTGACTAGCGAATGAAAGGTGTCAATCTCAAACTGAAATTAGCTTCATACATGGCAACAACAAGAACAATTATCCTCAAAGCCAATGCCACAAATCAACCGCCACTATAAAATAAAATAAAAATTGAAGACTCAAATTTTGTAAACATTATTGCAAAAAAAATAATCTAGGACAAACATTTCCTAGTTTACATGTATTTTTTCTCCTAGGACAAACATTTCCTAGTCTAGGTTATATATTTATCATTTTCTTCTAGGATTAACACTTCCTTGTCGAAGACTGTTATTAATATTATTATTTTATTTATTTCTTTATTTTCTCTGTCCAAGAATAAACACTATTTAGTTTGAGGCATTTATTTTTCATTTTTTTTCTTTTAGGATAAAAACTTTCTATTCTAAAAAAATATAAAAAAATAAAACTAAAAATTTAATGTTATGGTAATTATATTTGATTATTCAGAGTAGCAGGACTCTACTAAACAATGGGAATTAGTGTAGCAGGACCCTCATAAACAATGGGAATTAGCATAGAAGGTCCCTCCTAAACAATGGGAATTAGCGTAGCAGGATCCTACTAAACAATTGAAATTAGAGTAGCAGGACCCTCCTAAACAATGGGAACTAGCGTAGAAGGACCCTCCTAAACAATGAGAGATAAATTAACATGACCCTCTTAGACAATGGGAATTAGCATAGAAGGAACCTCCTAACCAATGGAAAATAAATTAACAGGACCCTCCTAAACAACGGGAAGTAGCTTAGCAAGACCCTCCTAAACAATGGGAATTAGCATAGAAGTATCCTCCTAAACAATGGGAATTAGCGTAGTAGTCGCTCCTAAACAATGGGAATTAGCATAGCAGGACCCTCCTAAACAATGAGAATTAGAGTAGCAGTACCCTCTTAAACAATGGGAATTAGCGTAGCAGGACCCTCCTAAACAATGGGAATTAGCGTAGAAGGACCCGCCTAAACAATGAAAATTAGCGTAGCAGGACCCTCCTAAACAATGAGAATTAACGTAGCAGGACCCTCCTAAACAATGGGAATTAGCGTAGCAGGACCCGCCTAAATAATGGGAATTAGATTAGCAGGACCCTCCTAAGCAATGAGAATTACTGTAGCAGGACCCTCCTGAATAATGGGACGTAGTATTAATAGCACCCTCCTAGACAATGGGATTAGTAGGACCCTTCTACACAATGAAATTCGATCACTTTCTCCTAAGATTAACACTTCCTAGTCTGAGACATTATTTTTTATTTTCTCCTAGGATAAATACTTCCTAGTCTGAGACGCTATTTTTATTTTTTCCTAGGATAAACACTTTCTTATCTGAGTTATTAACAGTTGCTAATAACTCACAAATTTTTTCCAGTGAAAACTGTGGCAAAAATTTTATTTATTTTTTTGATTGTGATGATTTTCAGTTTTTTTCAAGCGCAACATGTATTTGAAATGCAAGAACAAAGTTTCAATTCTTTTTATTATGATCAATCCCATGATCTCCAGAAATCCGCTTCTGCAATGCATGTAACAGCCTGACTTTATGACGTCTGTTTCTATTCAACTACTAATGTAGAAAACATGTCGTCATTCAAGAACATATTCAAATTTGTCATTTTGAAGAGTGTCCAAAACTCATTCTAAGTGACAAGTTAAGCATCGGATCCATTCAAGATCAAGATACTCACCAAAATCAAGGTGATATCTGAAATTCATGAATCAACCGAAGTTTCATAGATAGGAGCTTGTACTTTTATTTTCCTTTTGACTATTAGTTTTCATTTTTATGTAACTAATTATAAGAGCCGCGACTTGAAATCTCGATGGAACCTCACTTAACTTTCAACTCATCATTTCATCTCCTTGAACTACACATGACCTGATTTCCTTATAACCAGGGATATGTAGGATGTCCAAAACTAGGACTCGGTCACATATTTTTCTTTTATATAAGAGTCCGGTCAAAACATGTCACTTTAACTACTTCTTTGTCTGAAAATTCTTCGTGTTTCCAGTCAAAGAGGGGCAAATTGTAGACATGTAATTTTTGACCGAACCTAATAATTTACACAAGTTTTAGAATTTTAATATTTTATTAAAAATATAAATTAAATATTTTTGATTTTATCTTATTTTATTATTTTATTTTTAAAAGATATGAAAACTACAAAAATAGAATCACACTTTAAGGTACATTTTTATTTATTCATTCAAAGTTTTAATAATAAATTAGTGATCTTAATTTTTATATTTTTAATTTATTTTGTCTATCTATTTAATTTTTCTTAATTAATATTATTATTATTTTTATTTAATAACAAAAAGAAAATTAACCCACTACCCTCTCCCATTACCCCACTCACCTCACACTACCTCCCACTCTCCACTCACCCCCACTAAACACACGCACAACAATAAAAATAGAGACACACAAAAATAGAAGAAAAAATCATCCAAAAAGAGATCAAAAGAAAAAGAACGATAAAAAAAAGAAAAGAAAAACAATCAGGAAAAACGAGGAGAAGAGGAGAAAAAAAAAAGAGAAAATTTTCCACAATATTCTTCCTTCTCCACGTTCTCCTCTTGTTATACATTTTTTACTTATAAACAAAGGTTGAGTTTGAGGTTTGCATTCGGAGATTCGAGTTCGTGGTTCTTTATTAGAATTGTTTTCCTTTCGTGAGTTGATTTTCGCAAAAGGTACTATTTAACGTTTATTTTATAATTGTATTTTTCATGATTATATAGTACTTAATTTCGATGTCATGAATATATTCAAAATTTTGGGGTGTTTAGCTTTGCCATTATAATATTGAAATACATGTAAATATTTGTATTGTTGAATTTGGATTAAAATATGATATAACGTATAATTGCTTCTTGCTCATTAAGGAATTAATACTTTTCATTATTGGCTCTATTTTATCAAGCCGAAACGTGACTCGTGAATTATTGTTAATTAACTTGATCAATTCGTTCATAGCTTAATTTAAAAATGGACTAAGTAAATTATTGTTTGTGTAAACAAAGATGCATGTTTTTTTATACGATTTATTCTTTATCATCTAAAGTGTTTTAGATTCTTGGTATTCTAAGGGTCATGGATCTAAGGGAGGTTTCAAGTTTGGTGTGAATATAAAGGTTAGATTATTATTATTTTTTCTAAAAAAAGGCTTTTTTATGAGTTCATTGATTTATAACATTAGATTTTGGGGTAATAATTTGAAAATAATAATAATTGTGTTATTGTTTAAGCGAAAATATTTGTAAAATGAGATATAGTCACACGTGTAATTAATTATTAGTTAAAGTGTACCCATAATGTATTTGTCGTTTTCATTAAAAATTATAAATTAATTACGCTCTGTTTTGTTAATGCTTGAAAACACTATGGTTGATCTTACTTTGTTTATTTATATATTTATTTATGCTTCACTAAAATTAATAATTTTATTAAAAATTTGTAAGTTAATAACACTCTGTTTTGTTAATGATCGGAAGTACTTTTATGCTTTAATAAAATAAGGTTTAATTAATTGAATTTAATCTTTTAAGGGGAGGTGATAAATGAAATAAAGAAAAGGTTTTTGGTTATTTTATCATTTTTACGTTACTATTTATTTTTAAATTGTTTAAATATAATAATAGGTATATATATTAGGCTCTATCGTACCTTAGATAAATACAATAATAATTAAATTCCATCTCAATTAAGAATGTGGTTCCACATCTTTTTGAGATACCTAAGAAACTCAAGGATGCGGTTACGCACCTTGGTAAAACTCAAGGATGCGGTGACGCACCTTGTCCATTAATATAATTAGTTTTTTATTAATTTCAAGTAGAGACTTGTAAAATCAGATTATTAGGTGTGATGAACTCGAGAAGGGAAGACAATTATGTCTCCAAATGTCATGATCCAGAATGCATTTATGCATCCAATTTAAGATTGATAAGAATTCAACAATTAAAAAATAAGCAAACCATGACAAGTAGACAAAACATTATCAAAAAAAATAAATGAATAAAAAATAGATCAAAATAAGTAAAAGTCAATAAAAGTGACCGTGCTAGAACCACGGGACTCGAGGGATGCCTAATATCATCCCCTCGGTCAACAGAATTTCTTACCCAAATTTTTAGTATGCAGACCATAATAAAGAGTCATTTCCTTTTGATTAGGGATTAACAAAAAGGTGACTTGGAACACCATAACTCAATTCCAAGTGGAGACTCTAAAAAAATTAAATATAATCTCTAAATCAATACCCTCACTTAATTGGAAAAACCCTCAATGTCGTGCGCAAAAAAAGGGTGTGACAGAGGCAATACGGGCAGGAAACGCTCGACATTGGATGAACATTAGTGTAGTCGAAAGACGATGCGGGTAGTTCACTCCTAATGTCGGCTGATCGATGTGTAGGCCAAAGACGATGGGCGAAAGGCAATGCCCGATTTCGCTTGACCGATATGTGCAGGCCTGAGGTGATGCATCTAGGCCACGTCTGACGTCTTGAGATCGAGGTGTGCAGGATAAAGACGTTGCTGGGAGGCCACATCTAAAGTTGGCTGACCGATGTGTGTAGGCCATGGAAGATAGGTGTAGACCACGTCTAACGTCGACCAATCATTGTTTTTAGGAAAAAAGTGATACGTGCAGGCCACGTACGATGTCAACTAACCATTGTGTGCTAGTAAGGGGAGATTTATGAAGGCCACATTCGACGTTGGCAGACCATTCTTTTCAGGACAAAGGCAATGAGGAAAGGCCACGCTCGACGTCGGCTAAATGTTGAGCTGTCCAAAGGTGATGGGGGCAGGCAATGCCCGACGTCGGCTGACAGTTGTGCAGGCCAAAGTCGATTGAGGCAGGCAAAAAACGATGTCTCCTAACCATTTTTTTGCAAGGCAAGGTCGATGCGGGCAGTACATGCCTGACGATGGCTAATAGATGTGCACACAAATCACGATCGATGTAGGAAGTCCACTAACAATACTGTTTGGCCATTGCTGCTTGTCGTTGGCCGATGTCATTTTCCTGAAGCTCAGATGCATTTGCTGATGCTGCCTGTCATTGGCCGACACCGAAGTTGTCGTGTAGATCCTCACACGCCACAGATGATGTATGAATGCCTTTGTTGATGCTGCTTGCCATTGGCCAACGTCGCTTGCCTAATGCAAACAGGCCTTGGCTGATGCTGCCTGACGCCGGATGATGGAAATAGCGCCCAGCCTATGCACACATGCCACGGCAGATGCGCGTAGGCCTTGGCTTATGTTGCATTCGATTAGCAAACGTCGCTTGCCATATGTGCACATGCCATGTCAGATGTGTGCTGGCCTTGGCTGATGCTTCCTATCATTGGTCGTCGTCGCTTACTCGAAACACACAATCCTTTGTTGATGGTGTCTGTTGTTGGCCTATGTCTATGTCGTTCAGCAGATCCACACACACCACAAGTTATGTGATGAGTCTTGAATGATGTTACATGTCGTAGTACGACATCGAGTTCCAGATGTGCACAAACAATGTAACATGTGTGAAGACCTTGGCTGAGTCTTCCTCTTGTTGACCGATGTCACCTGGACGAAGAATGCAGGCCACGATCGAATTTGCCCAGTCGATGAACACATGCCACGGCTAATGCGTGCAGGCCTTGGTTGATGATGCTTGCCATTGGACAATGTAACCTATCCACTATGTGTAGGCCAGGAGTGAAGTCCAATGTGCACAAACAATGTCAGATGTGTGAAGACCTTGGCTGATGAAGCCTGTCATTTCGCAACGTCGCCTGGCCAATGCATACAGGCCAGAATCAATGACGTCCAGTCAATGCACGACAAGGGCGATGCGGGAAGGCCATGCCTGAAAACTGCTCAGTGATGTGCAGAGGCCACACCCGGTGTGGCCGGTCGACGTGCGACGTCTACTGAACAATGTGTACAGGCCACAATCAATACAACAGTGTATGACCAATGTCACCTTGACAATGCCTCTTCGTGTTGGCCAATGTCGCTTGTCCAAAGAATATACACCTTGGCTGATGCTACATGCTGTCGGCCAATGCCGATGTCACCCTGCTGATATCCACAGGCCACGACTTATGTTTCCAATTGTTGCCCAAAGATCACATGCCTTTGCTGATGCTGCTTGACGTAGGACGATGCAATGGTCGCCCTATCAATTCACACACGCCATGACCAATGCGTGCAGGCCTTTGCTGATGTTGCATTCATTGGCCAACGTCGCTTGCAAGATGTACACATGCCATGTGAGATGCGTGAACGCCTTGGGTGATGATGCCTGACATTGGCCAACGTCACTTTCCCAAAGCATACAAGCATTGGCTGATGGTGCCTCCTATTACTGACGCTGATGTCGCTACGCCAATGCACACACATCAGGGATTATGTGTGCATGCTTTGAATGATGTTGCATACCATTATCTGACGTCTCTTGCCAAATGTGCACAAACCACGTCAAATGCGTGAAGACCTTGGCTAATGTTGCCTGTCATTGGCCTACGTCGTCTGGCCAATGAATGCAGGCCACAATCGATGACGCCCTATCGATGCCTACACGCCATGACAGATATGTGTAGACCTTGGATGATGATGGCTACCATTAGTCGATGTCGCCTGGCCGATGTGTGCAGGTTACGAAGGATGTCGCCGAGTCAATCCATACACGCTATGACTCATGAATGTAGTCCTTGGTTGATGTCGCATACCGTAGGCCAACATCGCTTGCCAGATATACAGTTTCCATTTCGTGCGTGCAGGCTTTCGCTGATGTTGTCTGCCGTTGGACGACATCTGTAGACTAATGTGTGCAGGCTATGCAAGATTCTAGAAAGATACACCCAATGTCAGTGGACTGATGTGTGCAGGCTACAGACGATGCTGACAATCCACGTTTGACGTCGACAGAACAATGTGTGTAGGTTATGGACAATACTATAAGGACACCTGCGATAGACCAATGTGGGTAGGCTGGGTACAATGATGGCAGCCCATGTTTGAAGTCAGTTGACTGTTGTGTGCAAGACAAAGGCGACGTAGGCACACCACATCCGATGTCAGCTGACCACTGTGTGCAGGCCAAAGGCAATGTGGGCAGGCAACACCCAACGTCGATTGACCATTGTGTGCAGTCCAAAGGCAATGCTTGGCGTCGGGTGATCGAGGTGTGTAGGCCCAGGGCGATGCGAGCAATCCACGTCGGACGTTGGCTGACCATTGCGCAGGCTAAATTCGATCGAGGCAGGCAACACCTGATGTCGCCTGACTAATATGTGTATGCCAGAGGTGATACGCCCAGGCCACGTTTGACCTCGGTGGACTGATGTGTTAAAGATACAAACGACGCTGGCAGGCCACATACGACGCTGGCAGGCCAAATACGACCTCGCCTGACTACGGACGATGCTGGCAGGCCATGTCCGGCGTCGCTGACCGACGTGTGCAGTCAATGAACAATAGGTGCAGCCCATGTATGACATCGGCTGACCGTTGTGTGCAGTCCAAAAGCGATAAGGGCTAGCCATATTTGACGTCGGCTTACCATTGTTTGCAGGACAAAGACGATGCGGGAAGGACACATCTGAAATTGGCTAACGATTATGTGCAGGCCAAACGCGACGCCGGAAGGCGACGCTCAATGTCAACTGACCGTTGTGTAGACAAAAGGTGATGGGGGTAGGAAACCCCCGATGTCGGTTGACTATTATGCAGGCCAAAGTTAATGGTGGCACACAACGCCATATGCCATTTTACCATTGTTTGAAGGACATGAACGATGTGGGCAGTCCATTCCTGACGACCACTAAGCGATGTGCATAAACCACGGTCGATACGGGAAGTCCACAGCCTATGTTGTCTTAGCAATGTGTAGGCTACGACCGATGTAGGTAGCCCTTGTCCGACGTTGGTTGGCCATTGTGTGCACGCCAAGGGCGATGTGAGAAGGCTAAGATTGAGTGTGCTGAATGATGTGCCTGGGCCACAGCCAATGCAGCCGGTCCACACTCGACTGATGTGCACATGCCATGTCTTATACGGCAGCCTACGGCATATGTCGCCTGGCCAAAGTCGCTTGTTCTTGGCCGATGTCGCTTGCCCAAAGCAAATATGCCTTTCCTGATGCTGCCAGTTGACAGCCAACGTATATGTCGCCCTACCGATCCGCACACGCCATGACTTATGTTACCTTCCATTGTCCAACGTCGCTTGACAGAAGCGCACCAGCCTTGGCAGATGCTGCCTGACATAGGCCAACGCGAAGGTCACCTGGCCGATGCACACAGGCCACGATAATTGTGTGTAGGCGTTCGCTGATGGTGCTTTTCATTGGCCAATGTTTCTTGTCAGACGCGCACATACCATGTTAGATACGTGCATCCCTTAGCTGATGTTGCCTACCATTGACCAACGTCGCTAACCCGAAGCACACTAGCGTTGGCTGATGGTGCCTCCTATTGCGAACGTCAGTGTTGCCAAGACAATGCACACACGCCACGGGTTATGCGTGCATATCCTTGGATGATGGTGCATGCCATTATCCTATGTTGCTTTCCAAATGTGCACAAACCATAACATGTGCGTGAAGACCTTGGTTTAATCAGGCTGTCGTTGGCCAACATCACCTGGCCAATGCATGCAGGCCACTAGTGATGCCACCCACCCGATGCGCACACGCCATATCTGGTGCGTGCATGCCTTAGATGATGCTACCTGCCATTGAATGATGTCCCAAGTCTATGTGCGCAGGCCACGACCAGTTTCATCTAGTCGATGTGCACACGCCACGATTGATGTGTGTAGGTCTTGGCTGTTGTTTCTTGTTGTTGGCCGATGTTGCTTGGTCGATGCGCGCAGGCCACAACTATTGTCCCCTGACCGATGCGCGTAGTCCACAGCTAATGATGACTGAGCGATGTGTATAAGCCACGAGTGACGTGGGCAATCCACGACCAATGTCAACGGAGCAATGTGCACAAACCACGACCGATAAGGGCGAGACACGACCAATGCCGTTTGGCCAATGCCGCTTTCCGTTGTCCGACGTTGCTTGCTTAAACCACACAAGCCTTGGCTGATAGTGTCTGCCATTGCCTAACGCTGATGTCGCTCAACCGATGCGCACACGCCACGACTCATGTGTGCATGCCTTGCTGATGTTGCTTGTCGTTGGCCAACGTCGGTTGCATGATGACAGCATACCACGTCCAATGCGTGGCCCACTTGGAGCTCTTGATTATGTGGCGCGGATTTTGACTTACATGAGTAGACATCATTTTTCCCAAAGATTCATATTGAACATATACAACCCAAATATGCACTTTCTAAGGTACAAACACACATTAGCTTCCACAAATAACTTTTATATATATATAGAGAGAGAGAGAGAAAAAACATTATTCAATTTTTTTTTACTTTTAATTTGTTTCGGTTAAACCCAAAAACGAGTAATTGATAAAAAAAAACATAGGAAGAATATGAAATAAATATATAAAAATAACGCTAAAAATTTACAAATAAATATATTAACCTTAAATTCAATAATGTTAACAATTTTTTAGAATTTTTAGTTTTGTTCGATAAATCTCGAAAATTAGTGATTGATTAATAAAATATAGGAAATTTTTTAAGAAAATACAAAATTAACGCAAAAAATTCACAAATAAATATAGTAACCTTATATTAAATAATTTCAGCAATTTTTCTAATAATTATTTTTGTTCGGTAAATCACGAAAATGGGTAATTCATTTACAAAAAAGGAAAAATATGAAAAAAACATAAAATTAATGCCAAAAATTCTGAAATATATATAGTAACTTTAAATTCATCAATTTAAACAATTTTTTTAATGAATCTCGAAAATTGGTAATTCATTAATAATGAAAATATTAATGCCAAAAATTCACAACTAAATATGGTAACCTTATATTCAACAACTTCAACAATTTTTAAAATTTTTATTTTAGTTCGGTAAATCTCTAAAATGGGTAATTCATGAATAAAAAATAGGCAAAATATCTTTTTTTAAAATATAAAATTAACACCAAAAATTCAAAAATAAATATAGTAACCAAAAATTCAAAAATAAATATAGTAACCATAAATTCAACAATTTCAACAATTTTTTTTAATTTTTCTTTATTTGGCAAATCTCGAAAAAGGGTTATACATTGATTAAAATATGAAAAATACAAAATTAACGCCAAAACATTCACAAATAAATATAATAATCTTAAATTCAACAATTTCAACAATTTTTTTATATTTATTTTTGTTCGTTAAATCTCGAAAATGGATAATGAATTAATAAAAAGGGGAAAATATAAAAATATAAAATTAATGCAAAAAAATTCACAAATAAATAAAGCATTAAATTCAAAATTTTAATAAATTTTAATTTTAAAAATGTGACGTAAAAAAAACCGTAAAAAATAAATTTTAAGCAATGAATAAAGTCGTAAAATATGAAAACTTCTTGTAAAATATTTTTAAACATGTGAAAATAATGATAGATTACATATTTCTAGAAATAAAAGTTTTTTCAATATGTTACGAACCATAAAAGTGATGAAATTGGTAGGAAAGAACCACGTGAGGCGGAAACGTTGAGAATGGATGATGAAAAATAAATGAATATGTTGTTATGCAGGAAGGGAGTTTAACACTTTTTTGACTTATGTACGGCATGGACATCCGCATGTTGTCGACTAGACGTTGATCAATGTCGTTGCATGCGACGTCGCTCGTCTAACAAGTGCAAGCGACACACGATGCGATAGGCACATCCGTCGTGAGATTACCGAAGTGTGCAGAACACAATTTATGTGGCCAGGTCACTCTAACGTCGGTAGACCGATGTGTGCAGGCTATGGACGAAGTTGACAGGTGACGTCTTACGTTGGCAGCCTGATGTGTGCAGGCCACAGACTTTAGGTGCAACCCATGTCAAAGGTCGCCTGACTTATGTATGCAAGCCACGGACAATAGGTGCAACAATGTCCCACATCCGCTGACCGTTGTGTGAAGGCTACGTCCGACGTCGGTTGACCATTGTGTGCAGACCAAAGGCGATGCGAGAAGGTCACGTCCAACGTCGGTTGACCGTTATGTAAAGGCCAAAGGCAATGTGGAAAGGCCATACTCGACGTCTGCTGAACAATGTTCAAGCCAAAGGCAATGGGGTAGTCAACATTCGACGTCGGCTGACCGTTGAGCTGGCCAAAGGTGATGAGGGCAGGCAACGCCCAATATTACGCTACTATTGCTTGCAGGCCAAGGGTGATGCGGGAAATCTATGCCAGAATACAAGTGAACGATATACGCAAGCCTAAGAGGATGCGGGCAGTCCACGACTGACGTAAGCTAAGCTATATGCATGCTACGACCAATGCGAGCAACCGTTGTCCGATAAAGGTTGGACATTGTTTGCATGCCAAAGGCGATGCGGGAAGGACAAGCCTGAAGAACGCTGAAGGATGTACACATACCACGGTCCATGTATCCGGTCCAATCTTGACGTCGACTAAGAGATGTACATAGGCCACAACCGATGCAGAAGTCCATGACTAATGTTGCTTGGCCGATGCCGTTTTTCGTTGGTCGATGTCACTTGGTTGAAGCACACAGGCTTTGGCTGATCCTTCATGTCATTGGCCGACACCGATGTGCATTGACAATCCGCACATGCCAAACCTCACGCGTGGAGGCCTTGGTTAATGCTATCTATTGTTGACCAATGTCGCTTGCCCGAAGTGTACATGCCTTGGTTGATGTTTCCTGATGTTGGTCAATGCAAATGTCGTCCAACCGATGCAAACGCAATAACCGAATTGTGCAAGCCTTGGCTGATGTGTCTGACATATATAGAACAATGTGTGCAGGCTATAAAAGATTTTGGCAGGGCACGTCTGATGTCGGTAGACCGATGAGTGCAGGCTACGGATGATGCTGGCAGGCTACGTCTGACGTTGACTGACTAATGTATGCAGGCCACAGATGATAGGTGCAACCCACGCCCTACGTCAGCTGATTGTTGTGTGCATGCAGAAGGCGATGCGAGCAGTCAACGTCTCATGCCGACTAAACATTTTGTTTAGGCCAAAGACAATGAGGGAAGGCCATGTCTGACGTCAGTTATCCATTTTGTGCATACCAAAGGCGATGCAGAAAGCCACGCCTGACGTCGGTTCACCATTGTGCAAGCCAAAGGCTATGGCGGCAGGCAACTCCCGATGTCACTTATTGTTGTTTTCAGGCCAAGGTCTATGCAGGAAGTCTATGCCTGACAATAACTAAAAAATATGAACAAACCACGGTTGATGTGGGCAGTCTACGATCGATGTCGACTGAGCAATGTGTAGGCTATAGCCGAGGCGGGCAGCCCACGTCTGACGTTGACTGGACATTGTTTGCAGGGCAAAGGAATTGTAGGAACGTCAAGCTCGACGACCGCTAAGTGATGTGCACAGGCCACGACCGATGCGACAAGTCCACGCCTGACGTCAGCTTAGCGATATGCATAGGCAATAGCCGATGCGTCAGTGCACTACCAATATCGTCTGGCCGATGCTGCTTGTCGTTGACCGATATCATTTTCCCAAAGCACAGAGGTCTTTGCTGATGCTGCTTGTCATTGTCCAATGCCGAAGTCCCCTGCTGATATGGACACACCACGACTAATGGGTGCATGGCTTTGTAGATGTTGTTTGTCATTGGCAACCATCGCTTGCCTGGAGCGAACAGGCCTTGGTTGATGCTGCGTGATGTTGGCGGATGCAAATAGCCCCCAGTCGATGTACACATACCACGGTAGATGCGCGCAGGCCTTGGATGATGTTAAATTCTATCAGCAAACGTCGTTTGCCATATGTGTGCATGCCATGTCAGCTGCGTGCTAGCCTTGGCTCATGCTTTCTATCATTGGCCGACATCGCTTACTAGAAGCGCATAATCCTTGGTTGATGCTGTCTGTCACTCGCCAACATCAATGTCGCTCATCAGATGCACACACACCACAGGTTATGTGTGCATGCATTGGATGTTGCTGCATGTCGTAGTACTACGTCAGTTTCCAAATGTGCACAAACCACGTAAGATGCGTGAAGACCTTGGCTAATTCTTCCTGCCGTTGGCCGATGTCACCTGGCCAAAGCATGTACACCACGACCGATTTCGCCAAGTCGATGCACACATGCCACGGCTAATGCGTGCAAGCCTTTGCTGATGCTTCTTTCCATTGGACGATGTCTCCTGGACACTACGCGTAGGCCAGGAATGATGTCCATGAGTCGATGTGAACCGCCATGACTAATGAGTGCAAACCTTGGTTGTTGCTACCTGTGGTTAGCCGATGTCACTTGGACGATGCGCATAGGCCATAGTTGATGTCCCCTAGTTGATACACTCAAACCACGACTTAAATTTCCTAATCGATGTACATACGTCATAGCTGATGCGTGCCGGCCTTGGTTGATGTGGCATGTCATTGGACGATGTTGCTTGCTAGATGCGCAATGCCACGTCCATACATACATGCTTGGATGATGTTGCATGCCATTGGCCAACTAAGCTTGCAAGATATGGACATTCCACGTTTGTGCGTGCAGGACTTTGCTGAAGCTGCATGCCATTGGCCAACGTCGCTTGCCATATGCGCACATGCCATGTAAGATGCGTGCAATCCTTGGCTGATGTTGTATGTCGTTGGTTGACATATCTAGACTGGTATTTTTAGGCTACGTACAATTCTGGAAGGCCATATCCGACGTAGGGAGACTGATGTGTGCAGGCCACATTCGACATGACACACCGATGTGAGCAGGCTAGGGATGATGCTATCAAGCCACGTTCGATGCCGACACACCTTTCTATGCAGGTAAAACGTGAGTATGGCGGACCACGTCTGACTTCGGCTGACTTTTGTGTGCAGGCCAAAGGCAATGCATACAGTCCACACCAGGTGTCTGACCATTGTGTGTAGGCCAAAGGCAATGTGGGCAAGCAACACTCAACATTGGCTGACCGTGATGTGTAGGCCAAGGACGATGTGGGTTGTCCACACTAGGCGTTGGCTGATCGTTGTATAGGACAAAGTCGATGGGGCACGAAACGCCCGATGTCTCCTGACTGATATGTTTAGTACTAAGGTGATGCGGTCAGGACACGTCTAATGTCAGTAGACCGATGTGTGTAGGATGCAGACGATTCTGGGAGGCCACGTTTAACGTCGACTGACCGATGTGTGCACGCCACAGAACATAGTTGTAGCCCATGTCTAACATCGGTCAATCATTGTGTGCATGCAAAAGGCAATCCGTGCAGGCCACGTACGACGCTAACTAACTATTTTTTGCAGATCAAAGGCAATGCGGAAGGCCACATTCGACGTTGGCTGATTATTATGTGTAGGACAAAGGCGATGAAGGAAGGCGACGCTCGATATCGGCTGAACTTTGTGCTGACCAAAGGTGATGGGGGTAGGCAATGCTTGACGGGCTGACAGTTGTGTAGTCACAAGTCGATGGAGGCAGGTAACACCTGATGTCACCTAACTGTGTTTTGCAGGCCAAGAGCGATTCGGGAAGTCCACGCTCGACGATGGCTAAGCGATGTGCACAAATCACGGCTGATGCAAGAAGTCCATAACCAACATCAATTGAGCAATGTGCAAGATACGGACAATGCAGGTAGACCACGTTTGACATCGACTAGCCATTCTGTCAAGCCAAGCCAGAAAAATGCTCCGTGATTTGCACAGGCCAAGGCTAGTACACGCGTGACGTCTACTGAGCGATGTGCACAAGCCACAGAAAATGTGACAGTCTACAACCAATGTCCCCTGGCCAATGCCTCTTTGTGTTATCCGATGTCTCTTGCCAGAAGCAGATAGGCCTTGGCTGCTTATGTTGCCTGCCTTTGCCAACATCGCTTACCCAAAGTGAACCTTCCTTGGTTGATGCTACCTACCGTGGGAAGATGTAATGGTCGCCCTGCCCATGCACACACGCCATGACCAATGCGTGCAGGCCTTTGTTGATATTGCATTCCAATGGCCAATGTCGCTTGGCAGATGTGCACATGCCAAGTAAGAAACGTGCAGGCCTTGGGTGATGCTGCCGGCTATTGACCAACGTCACTTGCCCAAATCATACAAGCCTTGGCTGATGGTGCCTCCTATTACTGACGTCGATGTCGCCTAGCTGATTCAAACATACCACGAATTATGCGTGCATGACTTGAATGACATTGCATGTCTTTGTTCGACGTCGCTTGCCAAATGTGCACAAACAACGTCAGACGCGTGAAGAGCTTGGTTGATGTTGCCTGTCATTTGCTGACGTCGCCTGGCCAATGCATGTAGGCCATGATCGATGACGCCCAGCCAATGCGCACATGCCACGGCTGATGTGTGCAAACCTTGGATGATGTTGTCTGCCATTGTTTGATGTCGCCTCGCCGATGCGCACAGTCCACGAACGATGTTGCCAAGAGAATGAGCATACCCCACGAATTATTCATGCAAACCATGTTTCATGTCGCATGCCAAAGGCCGACGTAACTTTCCAAATACGTACATTCCACGTTCGTGCATGTAGGCCATCGCTGATTGTCTATCGTTGGACGACATCTATAGACTGATGTATGCCGACAACGCGCGATGCTTGCAGGCAACATTCAAGTTTGGCAGAGCGATGTGTGCTGGCTACGATCGATCTTGATAGGACACATTTGTTGTTGACAGACCAATGTGTGTAGGCTACGGACAATGTTATGAGGACAAGTTTGACGGCGACAAACCAATGTGTGCAGGCTGCGGACAATGCTGGCAGCCCATGTATGACGTCAACTAATCATTTTGTGCAGGAAAAAGGCAAGGCATGATGATTACTTCTGACGTCAGCTGACCATTTTGTGCAAGCCAAAGGTGAAGACAGCCGGCCAAGTACAACGTCAAATGACCATTATGTGCAAGACAAAAGCAATGCGTGTAGGCAACGCTCGAAGTCACATGACCGTGGTGTGTAGGTCAAGGACGATGCAAGAAGTCCATACCGGCGTCGCTTGACCGTTGTGCAGTCCAAAGTCGATTGAGGCAGGCAACGCCCGATGTCACCTGACTGATATGTGCAGGCTAGAGGTGATTGATTTATTTTTTGTACTTTTAACTTTTTCCAATTAAACCCAAAAATGAGTAATTGATTAATAAAATAAAGTAGGAATATAAGAAATATATAAAATTAACGCCCAAAATTTACAAATAAATATAGTAACCTTAAATTCAAAAATTAACAAATTTTTGTAATTTTTATTTTTGTTCGATAAATCCCAAGAATGAGTAATTGATGAACAAAATATAGGAAAATTTTGATAAAAGTATTAAATTAATGTAATAAATTCACAAATAAATATCCTAACCTTATAGTCAACAATTTTAGCAATTTTTGTAATTATTATTTTTGTTCGATAAATACCAAAAATGTGTAATTCATGAATAAAAAATAGGGAAAACATGAAAAATATTAAATTAACGCCAAAAATTCACAAATCAATGTAGAAACCATAAATTTGATATTTGTTTTAATGTTTATTTTTGTTCGATAAATTTCAAAAATTGGTTATTCATGAATAAAAATAAAAAAATAAAAAATTAGCACCAAAATTCACAATATAATATAGTTACCTAACTTCAACAATTTCAACTGTTTTTAAATTTTTATTTTAGTTCAGTAAATCTCTAAAATGGGTAAATCATGAATAAAAAATAGGAAAATTATTTTAATTATAAAACTAATGCTAAAAATTTAAAAATAATTAAAGTAACCATAAATTCAACAATTTCAACAACTTTTTTAAGTATTTTTATTTGGTAAATCTTGAAAAAGGGTAATTCATTAATTAAAAAAATAGGGAAAATATAAAATTAACACCAAAACTTCACAAAGAAAAATTTAGAGACCTTAAATCCAACAATTTCAACAATTTTTATTTATTTATTTCGATTCAGTAAATCCCGAAAATGAGTAATTAATTAATAAAAAATATGAAAAATATGAAAAAATTAACTACAAAAATTCACAAATATATAAAGCATGAAATTCAACAATTTCATAAATTTTAATTTTTAAAATGTGATGTAAAACAACCATAAAATAAATTTTAAACTACGAATCAAAGGAGGAAAAATATGATAATGCTTGAAAGTACTTCTAAACACGTTAAACTATTGAAAGATTACATATTTGTACAAGTATAAGATATCTCAACATCGTACTAACCGTAAATGTAATGAAATTGGTAAGAAAGAACCACGTGAGGTGGAAACGTTGAGAATAAATGATGGAAAATAGACGAATATGTTGTTATGCTGGAAGGGCGTTTCACACTCCTTTATTTATTGTACGACATGAACATCTTCATGTTGTCGACTAGACCTTGATCAATGTCGCCTTATGCGACGTCGCTCATCTAACAAGTGCAAGCCACAGAAGATGCGGGTAAGCACATCTTACATCGGCTGACGAAAGTGTGCTGACCACAACCGATGCGGCCAGGATAGTCTGACGTCCTTATACCAATGTGTGTAGCATATTAACGAAGTTGGCAAGCGATGTCTGAGTTTTGGAAGACCGATATGCGAAGGCCACGGACAATAGATGCCTCCCATGTCCAACATCGGATTACTGATATATGTAGGCCACTGACGATAGGTGCTACCCATGTCCCACATCGGCAGACTATTGTGTGAAGGCCACTTCCGACGTCGGTTAACCATTATGTGTAGGACAAAGGTGATGCGGGAAGGCCAAGTCCAACGTCGTCTGACCGTTATGTACATGGCAAAGGCAATGTGAGAAGGGCACGCTCGACGTCAGCTGACGAATGTGAAATCCAAAAGAGATGGGGTCAGCCAACATCTGACATCAGCAGACCGTTGTGTTTGCCAAATGCGATGAGGGCAGGCAACACCCAATGTCGCCTGACTATTGTTTGGAATCCAAGGGCGATGCTGGCAGTCCACTCCCGACGAAGGGTGAGCGATGTGCACAAGCCAAGGAGGATGCGAGCAGTCCACATCCGACGTCAGCTAAGCAACATGCCATCTACGACTTATGCTAGCAACCCTTTTCTAATGACGGTTAGCCATTGTTTGCAGTCCAAGGGCGATGCGGGAAGTTAAAGCTTGAAGACCGCTAAAGGATATACTCAAGACACGATTGATGTAGCCGGTCCACGCCCAACGTTGGCTAAGTGATATGCACAAGCCAAAGCAAATGTGACAGTCCAAGACTAATGTCGCCTGGCCTATATCGGTTTCCGTTGGTCGATGTCGCTTGCTCGAAGTACAAAGGCCTTCGCTGATTTCTCATGCCGTGACACCGATGTCGCCTTGCTGATACGTACACAACACAGTTTATACGTACATGCCTTGGTTGATATTACCTATTGTTGGCCAACGTCGCTTGTATGAAGTGCACATGCCTTTGCTGATGCTGCCTGACAATGGTCGATGTAAATGTCGCCCAACCAATGCAAAAACGTCATAACCGATGTGTGTAAGCCTTGGCTAAAGTGCCTACTCTTGGCCGACATCTACAAACTTATGTGTGTAGCCTATGAAAGATACTGGTAGGCCATGTCTGATGTCGGCAAACCAATGAGTGCAGGCTACGAATGATGCAACCAGGCCAGGTCTGACGTCGACTGACCCATCTATGCAGGCCACAACTAATAGGTCCAGCCCATGTCCAACGCTGGCTGACCGTTGTGTGCATGTTAAAGTCTATGTGGGCAGTCCACATTGGATTTCATCTAACCATGTATGTAGGCCAAAGACAATACAGGAAGTCCACGTCTGATGACAGTTGTCCGTTTTGTCTAGAACAAAGGTGATGCAGGAAGTCCACTCCTGATGTTGGCTGACCGTTGGGCAGGCCAAAAACCTATGGGGAAATGCAAAGTCCGATATCGCCGTCTGTTGTTTGCTGGACAAGGGTTATGAGGGAAATCTATGCCCGAAGACGGCTCAACAATGTGCACAAGCCACAGACAGTTCAGGCAGTCCATGGCTGGGGTGGGCAGCCCATGTCTGACGCTGGCTGGCCGTTGTGTGCTGCCTAAGCGCAATGCGAGAAGGTCAATCTTGGCAACCGATGAGTGATGTGCACAAGCCACGACCAATGCGACCGGTCCACGCTCGACATCAGCTTAGCGATATGCATAGGAAACAACCGATGCGACAGTCAACTACCATTGGCCAATGTTGCTTGTCGTTCTCCTATGTCATTTGTCCGAAGCACAGACCCCTTTGTTTATGTTGCCTGCTACTGGCCGTCCGATGCGCACACGCCATGGATGATGCGTGCATGCCTTGGTTAATATTTCTAATCGTTGGCCAAAGTCGCTTGGCTGAAGGGAACATGCCTTGGCTAATGCTGTTTGACATTCGCCAAATCTAATAACGCCAAGTCGATGCACATACTCTACGACATAAGCGTGCAGGACTTGGCTGATGTTGCATTCCATCGGGAAATGTCGCTTTCTATATGTTCACATTCCATGTCAGATGTGTGTTGGCCTTGGTTGATGCCATATTTCATTGGCCGAAGTCGCTTACTCGAAGTGCACATGCCTTGGTTGATGGTGCATGTCATTGGCCGACGTCAATATTACTCAGCCGATGCACACACTCCAAAGGTTATGTGTGCATGCCTTGGATGATGTTGCATGTCGTAGTCCGACATCGGTTACCAGATGCGCAGAAACCATGTCGATGCGTGAAGACCTTGGTTGATGCTTCCTACCGTTGGCCAATTTAACCTAGCCAAAGCATACAAGGCACGACCAATGTCGCCCAGTCGATGCACACATGCCACAACTTATGCGTGCAGGCCTTGGATGCTGCTGCTTGCTATTGGACGATGTCCATGCCACTGTGAATAGGCTAGGAATGATTTCCATGAGTCGATGTGCACACACCACGGCTGATACGTGCACGCCTGGGGTGTTGCTCCCTGCCATTGGCCGATGTCACTTGGCCGAGCACATAGGCTATTGGTGATGTCGCCTAGTCGATGCACTCAAACCACGTCTGAGTGGCCTAGTTGATGTGCACAAGACATAGCTGATCTATGCAGGTCTTGCATGATGCTGCATGTTGTTGGACGACGTTGCTTGCCTGATGCGCACATGCCATGTCCGTGCATGCATGCTTGGTTGATGTTGTATGCCATTTGCCGACGTTACTTGCCAGATATGGATATTCCACGTCCGTGCGTGTAGGCCTTGGCTGAATCCACATGCCATTGGCCGACGTCACTTTCCAGATGTGCACATGCCACGTTAGATGCATACTAGCCTTGGTTCATGCTGTTTATTGTTGACCGACATTTTTAGACAGATATTTGTAGGCTACGTACAATGCCGGAAGACCACATCTGACGTCAATAGACCGATGTGTGCAGGCTACAAATGATGATGGCAGGTGGTGCCACATCGACAAACTATTGTGATCAGACTACGGATGATGCTATCAGACCGTATTTGACGCTGATATACCTTTCTGTGTAGGCCAAAGGCGAGGTAGGAATAACACATCTTACACCTGCTGACCTCTGTTTGTAGACCAAAGGTGATGCGTGCAGGCCACATCCGACGTCGTGTGACCATTATGTGTAGACCAAAGGCAATGCGGGCAGGCAACGCTCGACATTGGATGAACGTGATGTGTAAGACAAAGACAAAGCGGGTATTCCCCGCTTGACATCGGTTGATCGTTGTGCACGCAAAATACGATGGAGAAAGGCAACGAACGATGTCACCTGACCGATATGTGCAGGCCTGAGTGATACATACAAGCCACATCTGACGTCTTGATATCGATGTGTGAAGGATATAGACGATGCTAAGAGGCCACGTCTAAAGTCGACTGACCGATGTGTGCAACACATGGAAGATAGGTGTAGACCACGTCTGACGTCATCCAATCGTTGTTTGTACAAAAAAAGTGATCCGTGCAGGCCATGTACGACGTCAACAGACCATTATGTACAGGTTAAGGGAGATGCGGGAAGGCCATGTTCGACGTTGGCTGACCATTTTGTTCAGGACAAAGGCAATGAGGTGCCTGACGTTGGCCGATGCAAATAGCGCCCATTCGAAGCACACATGCCACGTCAGATGCGTGTAGGCCTTGGATTATGTTGCATTCGATAAAAAAATGTCGCTTTCCATATGTGCACATGCCATGTCAGACGTATGCTGCCTATCATTGACCGACGTCGCTTACTCGAAGTGCACAATCCTTGGTTGATGGTGCTTGTTGTTGGCCTATGTCTATGTTACTCAGCAGATCCACACACACCACAGGTTATGTGATCATGCCTTGGATTATGTTGCATGTCATAGTACGACGTCGGTTATCAGATGCACACAAACAACATAAGATGCGTGAAGATGTTACGACCCGCAAGTACACCCTAGAAGTTAGGGCGACCCTTAGGTCGGAACACGACGTGCTCGACCTTTCGAAGGTCTTACACAAGCCTCTTAGCTATCATTCATTACATAAGACATGAAAAGTAGTGCGGAAATTAAACTTTTCATGATAAATAATAATAAATAAACTTCTTTTATAAATACTAAAGATTGTCTCATCGTCACAAGCCAACTTGAAGACACGACATAAATATCTTAGGGACACGACCCTTTACATTGAAAGAAAATACATAATAAGTCTTAAAGAAGAACCAAAGAAACATAGACTATGCCCTCGAATATATGAGGACATACTCAGTCTTGAGAGAGTCGATTCCCAAGCTTGCCTTCTAACCTTCAACTCGCTTCCAACCTATACTTATAAAGTATAGAAAAGTATGGGGTTAGTACAAATAATGTAATAAGTATTGCATAATGCAAAATCATGCAAAAAGGGACAATTTAGTGGAAACATACCTATTTTGATAAAATCCTTCATGAATTAAGTTACATAAAATCATTGAAAACCATCATTGAGCACATAAGGCAAAACATCCATTTTTCTCAACATAAAAGCATAGTTACAGTGAACCCAAAATTACACATTAACTACTCCTATCCTAAGTTGTCCAAAGGTTCCCCTAAGTAAGACATAAGCAGATCGCACATACAACCTCCTAAATACCTACTCAAGAGATCCTTAAGACTACTAGGGATAGGCTTATTTCATTTCATATACGAATCAACACTCCATACTAAAGACACTAGAGAAACATATTTGCATTTAAGAACTTCACATAAGTACCCCTCTCAAGTGGACTTACAAGTCACACAAAGTGCAATGTGAGAGTAGCATCCCATACTACTACCCCCACTATGTGCTCCTTGAGGATTCCATGAGATTAGATACACTACATTCATCATTCATAAGTTTAATCATACAAGACATACCTTTAACATGCTTTCTTAACATTAGACATAAAGTCATATTACTTTCATTTACATCATATCATGATCCATTTATACATTTCATATAAGGACACACCAAGACTCCCTCCAAATGTCTACTTGTGCAATGGATAGATAATTTCCCATTCCACCACCTACCCTAAGTAGTACACCCTTAAGAAGACTTAGTTCTTTACATTCTTTTGTGGGGAATAGCTTTAACCGACATAGACCATGAGATCTTGACATGGAATCCCGGTACTACCCTTACCGGATGAGGGATCCCTACTTGCCTAAGGTAGGGTCATGTTCTTTAGCCTTTACATGGGTTCTCCAATAGCTACCCCTACGCGGGCGCATAGTTAAGGGATAAGGAGATTGCTACTAAGTAACTCACTCTCTACTAAGAGGAGCACCCATCTCAAGAGGTACATTGGATACAACATCTCTACTCACAAAGTGTACCCACCCCTTCTTCAAATCCTCTCGGTGCTAAGCATAACTCCCCCACGGAGTCTTAAACATTCATTGACTATAGGTTAGGAGATCACTAGTGAACACCCCATCTCAACTCACGAAGGGTATCAAACCTCCAACCTATCTTGGAAAGCTCATTGGGAATAGTGAGGTTGCTACTAAACACTTCATCTCTACTAACGAAGAGTGTTCACCCAAAAATCCCCCTTTTTCATACTTAGGAATAGTAGGGATGGTCTAGACACTTCATCTCTACTCACAAAGAGTGTCTACCCTACAATACCCCATTTTCATTCATTGACTTCATTCATGCATTCAAGTGTGTGTGAGCACATGTGAGCACACATTTCACATGATGACTACTATTCATAACATTGACTTCTAGACATGCTCAACTCACATTTATCACAATTCACACATTATGATACTTCACATATCAAATGCATACTTCATTTTGACATAAACCCTTAAGATGCTCATATCAACATTCCAATACATACCACACATATGCATATCAAATTAACACTTCACTTCACATATTATGCCTTCAAGGACATTCTCAGAATACACATATAACTTCATATATTTCAAGTAAACACCGCCACCAAAGGTGAACCATACCACTCAAGAATTACTTCAATATAGCTTAACCAAGATAGAAAAACTTAACCTTCATCCAAGCCTTTACCACCTGTTCACAATTTATACAATAATCCAAAATAAAATAGCCCTTAGGGCAGTAGCTAAAACTCAATAAAACCACCAAGAAACAATAACATTAATATTATTGAGTCATGCTCATAGAACCAATTTCATAAGCCAAAAGTTGATAAAAGAATAGACATGATTCCATTGGATTTTTGACATGAAAAACATCTTTTATAACTAAGAACAACTCATTTTAACAATTAAAACATTTCCATGCAAAGACCCATACTTAGAGTCAAAGAATAAAGAAGGTTGATGTTTTGAATCCTTTTTGAAATCTCTTTGAAAGGGATCCTTGAACTAAAGACGGTTCAAGGATCACTACCATACCTTAAATAGAAGAAAACCACGAAAAATGGTGAAGAAAACGTGAAGAACTTGGTCCTATTCCTTGGAGCTTGAAGCTTCTTCAATGGAGGTTTTTGGAGAGAAGTTTTTTGGGAGAGAAATTTGATTTGATCTTTAGGGTTGGAAATTATGGGTGAAATGATGTTTAAAATGACCTAAATCAGTCCACAAATGATCCCCAAAGTTCCCAAAAGACCCCCATACCATTTGGACCCTTTTCCAACTTGAAATTTGACTTTAAAAGGTCGCAGCCAAATCTGGGAGTTGGTTGCGCGTCGTGAGGCAAGCTCCAGATTCTTGCCTCTCAAAAATTCTAAGGCAGTGCACCTCGTGTCAAGGGAGGGTCACGAGGTAGGGCTCCAGATCCTGCCCCTGCACGCTGCCTTGGCTAGCATCTTCACCCATGTTTGTGTCCTCCTTGGGGGCCCTTCGGGTAGTCCCTGAGGAGTCGTACTCGGACTTTTTGACACTTGGTACATCCCTATACACATTGGAACCATTGAAACTCAATTTAGCTCTCAAATCATACCCCAAAACTTCACTACAAAACACTACGACACACTAGTTCAACTTCGACTATTTTTCAAACGTCTTGGGCGTTTGACTTCCAGCACTCCCAAACTATACGAACTAACTTATATTGCTAAAATATACTATTTTAATGCATTATTAACTCATCAAACACATGTGAAGCTCTAGTTTGACCTATTTCATTTTTAGGGCGTAACAATACTCCCCAACTTCGGAACATTCGTCCTCGAATGATACTTAAATACTTCCGCGGACTTCAAGGACACAACTAGAAGCATACCAAACAAACCATCAAGGTCAAGACATTCATACTCAATGCAAGAACTCACAAGTAGCACCAACTTCACATCATTTAGCATTTAGGCAACATAAGCAAGTTGAAACAAGTTCCACAATTCAAACCGCATACTCATTTCATCATTCATGGAGGAACTACCTTCTCCAACATTAGTCATGCTCATACACATCATTTCTACACATATTGAGACCATCATTCATGAAAAAGCCATTAAATCAAATTTTGAAATTCTTTACAGTGAACACTACCCTTTACAGTGAAACATGCTCAAAATTCAAGGATTCACATTCAAGAAATTCTAACATGAAGACATGATAACATAAGAGATCAGACCATATAAACTCATATCATAACATAAACATAACAACCAAAAAGAAATTATGACTTACCGGGGCCTTCACTCCGGATTAGTTGCTTCTTTAGCTCCGAGAGCATAAAAACAGTTCCTCTTTGGAGCATTGGGATCCGGACCATCATGAGGAGCTTGGTTGACCTCTTTCCCTTTTCCCTTGAGGTTAGGGCAATATCTCATCTTATGGATCCTATTACCACATCCAAAGCAACCATCCGTGCCGGCAAGACACCTACCCAAGTGTTGCTTCCCACAACTAGTATACCTAGGCATCTCAAAAGCATAACCACCTCCTTGAGAATTTTGGTTGGAACCTCTATCTTTTTTTCCCATGGAAGAGTCTTGGTTAAAGAACCTCTTCTTTGACTTAGGTTGACTTGACTCCTCCGATCTAGGCCTCTTTCCATCCCTATTCATGTCCCTAAGCTTAGACTCTTCAATTTGTTGGGCATACACCATGATCCTAGAGATATCCATATCATTATGGAGTATAGCCGTACGACATTGTTTCTCAACCATACTAGATACCCCCATCATGAACTTATTCATCCTAGCCTAGAGTTGGCTACCAAAGTGGGGGCATACTTAGAGAGTTGGGTGAACTTGAGAGAATACTCTTTAACACTCATTACCCCTTGACGAAGGTTCATGAATTCCACTAACTTCCTTTCCCTCAACTCTTTGGGAAAGAACCTATCAAGAAAGGTTGTTTTAAACACTTCCCAATCTACCGGACCTTCCCTTAAGTATCACTCATCTCTCCATTGTTCAAACCACACTTCTGCCACATCTTTTAGTTGACAACCGGCTAATTCCGCTTTCTCTCTAGGAATCACACCCATAGCATCTACCACCTTGAACACCTCATCTATGAATCCTTATGGATCTTCATCCACCTTAGTTCCGTGAAAAGTAGGAGGGTTCATCCTCATGAAATCCCATATTCTAGAAGCGGGAGTACTAACATTGGGTTGAGGTCCAACTCCTAGGTTATCTTGGGCAACCACATGATTAGTGACGACATGAGCTTGAGTCAAGACCCTAAGAGCATCCCTTATCTCTTCATTAGTCATATCCCCTTCAACGTAGGGAGCTTGAGGACCTTGGGGCATTGGAGGCATTTGGGGCACTTGAGGTCCTTGAGGTTCCGGAGGGCGAACCTCTTCATTCACCTCTTCTTGTTCAACTATAGGAACTTGCTCATTCCAGAGAGGAATTCTCTCGTTAGCTACTTCTCCCTCCACCCTTCTAGCGGGTGTCCTTCTCGTATTTATGTCCTATAAACACAAGAGAAGAGGTTGAGAAAAAGGAACTTATAGAACTCAACTCTAAGACACGACATTAGAATAAAGAAGAAAGTGAAACTTATATCATCCTATAGCCTCTTGTACATGGATGTGTCCCTACTCACACCAATGACCAAGATACTACTAGACGTGGCTTGTGAGACTTTGGACCCTAAACTATTTCCCAAAACCTTATGCTCTGATACCAAGTTTGTTACGACCCGCGAGTACATCCTAGAAGTTAGGGCGAGCCTTAGGTCGGAACACGGCGTGCTCGACCTTTCAAAGGTCTTACACAAGGAACTTAGTTATCATTCATTACATAAAGGTTTTACACGGCGTGATGCATCCAGGCCACGTCTGACGTCTTGAGACCGATGTGTGCAAGATAAAGACGTTGCTGGGAGGCCACGTCTAACGTTGGCTGACCGATGTGTGTAGGAAATGGAAGATAGGTGTAGACCACGTCTGACGTCAACCAATCATTGTGTTTAGGAAAAAAGTGATACGTGCAGGCCACGTACGATGTGAACTAACCTTTGTGCGCTAGTCAAGGGAGATGTGGGAGGCCACGTTCGACGTTGGCAGATCATTATGTTCAGGACAAAGGTAATGAGGAAAGGCCACTCTCGACGTCGGCTAAACGTTGATCTATCCAAAGGTGATGGGGGTAGGCAATGCCCGATGTCGGCTGATAGTTGTGCAGGCCAAAGTTGATTGAGGTAGGCAAAAGCCGATGTCTCCTAACCCTTTTTTGCAAGGCAAGGGCGATGCTGGCAGTCCATGCCCTACGATGGCTAATAGATGTGCACAAATGACAATCGATGCAAGAAGTCCACTACCAATACCGTTTGGCCATTGCTTCTTGTCGTTGGCCGATGTCATTTTCCTGAAGCTCAGATGCCTTTGCTGATGTTGTCTGCCATTGGCCAATAGCGTAGTTGTCGTGTAGATCCGCACACGCCATGGATGATGTATAAATTCCTTTGTTGACGCTGCTTGCCATTGGCCAACGTCGCTTGCCTGATGCAAACAGGCCTTGGCTGATGCTGTTTGATGCTGGACGATAGAAATAACGCCCAGTCGATTCACACATTCCACAGCAGATACACGTAGGCCTTGGCTTATGTTGCATTCAATCAGCAAACATCGCTTGCCATATGTGCACATGCCATGTCAGATGTGTGCTGGCCTTTGCTGATGCTGCCTATCATTTGCCGTCGTCGATTACTCGAAATGCACAATCCTTTGTTGATGGTGTCTGTTGTTGGCCTATGTCTATATCGCTCAGCAGATCCACACATGTCACAGGTTATGTGAGCCTTGAATGATGTTGCATGTCGTAGTACGACATCAAGTTCCAGATGCGCATGAACAATGTAATATGTGTGAAGACCTTGGCTGAGTCTTCCTCTCGTTGGCCGTTGTCACCTGGACGAAGCATGCAGGCCACGACCGAATTCGTCCAGTCGATGAACATATGCCACGGCTAATGCGTGCAGGCCTTGGTTGATGATGCCTGCCATTGGACGATGTAACCTATCCACTATGTGTAGGCCAGGAGTGATGTCCAATGTGCACAAACAACGTCAGATGTTTGAAGACCTTGGCTGATGGTGCCTGTCATTTTGCGACGTCGCCTGGCCAATGCATGTAGGCCACAATCAATGATGCCCAGTCAATGCACGACAAGGACGATGCGGGAAGGACCAACCTGAAAACTGCTCAGTGATGTGAAGAGGCCACACCCGGTGTGGACGGTCGACGCGCGACTTCTACTGAGTAATGTGTACAGGCCACAGCCAATACAACAGTGTATGACCAATGTCACCTTGACAATGCCTCTTCGTGTTGGCCAATGTCGCTTGTCCATTATTTATACACATTGGCTGATGCTACCTGTTGTCGGCCAACGCCGATGTCACCCTGCTGATATGCACAGGACACGAATTATGTTGCCAGCCGTTGGACAACGTTGTTGCCAAAAAAGTACATGCCTTTGCTGATGCTGCTTGACGTAGGATGATGCAATGGTTGCCCTGTCGATGCACACATGCCATGTCCAATGCATGCAGGCCTTTGTTGATGTTACATTCCGTTGGCCAACGTCGCTTGGAAGATGTACACACGCCATGTTAGATGCGTGAATGCCTTAGGTGATGCTGCCTGACATTGGCCAACGTCACTTTCCCAAAGAATACAAGCCTTGGCTGATGGTGCCTCCTATTACCGACAATGATGTCTCTACGCCAATGCACACATATCAGGGATTATGCGTGCATGCCTTGAATGATTTACATACCGTTATCTGACGTCTCTTGACTAATGTGCACAAACCACGTCAAATGCGTGAAGACCTTGGCTAATGTTGCCTGTCTTTGGCCTACGCCACCTGGCCAATGAATGCAGGCCACAATCGATGACACCCTATCGATGCCTACACGCTATGACTGATATGTGTTGACCTTGGATGATGCTGGCTACCATTAGTCGATGTCGCCTGGGCGATGCGTGCAGGTTACGAACGATGTCGCCGAGTCAATCCGCACATGCTATGACTCATGAATGTAGTCCTTGGTTGATGTCGCATACCTTAGGCCAATGTTGCTTGCAAGATATGCAGTTTCTACATTCGTGCGTGTAGGCCTTCGCTGATGTTGTTTGCCGTTGGACGACATCTGTAGACTAATATGTGCAGGCTATGCAAGATGATCGAAAGCAACCTTCAATGTCAGTGGACTGATGTGTGCAGGCTACAGACGATCCTGACAATCCATGTTTGACGTCGACATAATAATTTGTATAGGTTATGGACAATACTATAAGGACACCTGCGATAGATTAATGTGTGTAGAATTGGTACAATGATGGCAGCCCATGTTTGACGTCAGTTGACCGTTGTGTGCAATACAAAGGCGACGTAAGCACACCACATCCGACGTCAGCTGACCATTGTGTGCAGGCCAAAGGCAATGCGGGCAGGCAACACCCAACGTCGACTGACCATTGTGTGCAGTCCAAAGGCAATGCTTGGCGTCGGGTGATTGTGGTGTGTAGGCCCAGGGCGATGCGGGCTATCCACGCCGGACGTTGGCTGACCATTGCGTAGGCTAAAGTCGATGGAGTCAGGAAAGACCCAATGTCGCCTGACTAATGTGTATGCTAGAGGTGATGCACCCAGGCCACGTTTAACCTCGGTGGACCGATGTGTTCAAGATACAGACGACCCTGGGAGGCCACATATGACATCGCCAGGCTACGAACGATGCTGGCAGGCCATGTCTGGCGTCGCTGACCGACGTGTGCAGGCCACGAACAATAGGTGCATCCCACGTTTGACATCGGCTGACCGTTGTGTGCAGTCCAAAGGCGATAAGGGCTGGCCACATTTGACGTTGGCTTACCATTGTTTGCAGGACAAAGACGATGTGGGAAGGACACATCTAAAATTGGCTAACGGTTATGTGTAGGCCAAACACGACGCAGGAAGTACACGCTCGATGTCAACTGACCGTTGTGCATGCAAAAGGTGATGGGGGTAGGAAACCCCCGATGTCGGCTGACCATTGTGCAGGCCAAAGTTGATGGTGGCACACAACGCCATATGTCGTTTTACCATTGTTTGAAGGACAAGAACGACGTGGGAAGTCCATGCCCGATGACCACTAACAGATGTGCATAAACCACGGTCGATATGGGAAGTCCACAACCTACGTTGTCTTAGCAATGTGTAGGCTACGACCGATGTAGGTAGCCCATGTCCGACGTTGGATGGCCGTTGTGTGCACGGCAAGGGCAATGTGAGAAGGCTAAGCTCGACGACTGCTGAATGATGTGCATGGGCCATGATCGATGCAGCCGGTCCACACTCGAACGATGCGCATATGCCATGTCTTAGGCGGCAGCCTACGAGATATGTCGCCTGGCCAATGTCGCTTGTCGTTGGGCGATGTCGCTTGTCCAAAGCAAATATGCCTTGGTTGATGCTGCCAGTTGACAGCCAACGTTGATGTCGCCCTATCGATCCGCAGACGCCACAACTTATGTTACCTTCCATTGGCCAACGTCGCTTGACAGAAGTGCACCAGCCTTAGCAGATGCTTCCTGACATAGGCCGACGCGAAGGTCGCCTGGCCGATGCACACAGGCCACGACAATTGTGTGTAAGCCTTGGCTGATGGTGCTTTTCATTGTCCAATGTTTCTTGTCAGACGCGCACATACCATGTTAGATGCGTGTATGCCCTAGCTGATGTTGCCTACCATTGACCAACGTCGCTAACCCAAAGCACACCAGCGTTGGATGATGGTGCCTCCTATTGCGAACATTGGTGTTTCCAAGATGATGCACACACGCCACGGGTTATGCGTGCATATCATTGGATGATGGTGCATGTCATTATCCTATGTTGCTTTCCAAATATGCACAAACCATAACATATGGGTGAAGACCTTGGTTGATGCAGGCTTTCATTGGCTAACATCACCTGGCCAATGCATGCAGGCCACTAGTGATGCCACCCACCCGATGCGCACACGCCATATCTAGTGCGTGCATGCCTTAGATGATGGTACCTGCCATTGAATGATGTCCCAAGTCTATGTGCTCAGGCCACGACCAGTTTCATCTAGTCGATGTGCACACGCCACGATTGATGTGTGTAGGTCTTGGATGTTGTTTCTTGTCGTTGGCCGATGTTGCTTGGTCGATGCGCGCAGGCCACAACTATTGTCGCCTAACCGATGCGCGCATTCCACAACAAATGATAAAGCGATGTGCATAAGCCACGAGCAACGCGGGCAATCCATGACCAACGTCAACGGAGCAATATGCATAAACCACGACCGATAAGGGCGAGACACGACCAATGCCGTTTGGCCGATGCCGCTTTTCGTTGGCCGACGTTGCTTGCTTAAACCACACAAGCCTTGGCTGATGGTGTCGTCCATTGCCTGACGCTGATGTCGCCCAACCAATGCGCACACGCCACGACTCATGCGTGCATGCCTTGATTGATGTTGCTTGTCGTTGGCCAACGTCGCTTGCCTGATGACAGCATGCCACGTCCGATGCGTAGCCCACTTGCAACTCTTGATTCTGTGGCCCGGATTCTGACTTACATGAGTAGACATTATTTTTCCCAAAGATTCATATTGAACATGTACAACCCAAATATGCAATTTCTAAGGTACAAACAGACATTAGCTTCCACAAATAACTTTATATATATATATATAGAGAGAGAGAGAGAGAGAGAGAGAAACAGTTTTCAATTTTTTTTTACTTTTAAATTGTTTCGGTTAAACCCAAAAACGAGTAATTTATTAAAAAAAACATAGGAAGAATATGAAATAAATATATAAAAATAACGCCAAAAATTTACAAATAACTATAGTAACCTTAAATTCAATAATGTTAACAATTTTTTAGAATTTTTAGTTTTGTTCGATAAATCTCAAAAATTAGTAATTGATTAATAAAATATAGGAGAACTTTGAAGAAAATACAAAATTAATGCAAAAAATTCACAAATAAATATAGTAACCTTATATTATATAATTTCAGCAATTTTTCTAACAATTATTTTTGTTTGGTAAATCCCAAAAATGGGTAATTCATTTATACAATATGAAAAAATATAAAATTAATGCCAAAAATTCTGAAATATATATAGTAACCTTAAATTCATCAATTTAAACATTTTTTAATAAATCCTGAAAATTGGTAAATCATTAATAATGAAAAAATTAACGCAAAAAATTCACAACTAAATATAGTAATATTCAACAACTTCAACAATTTTTAAAATTTTTATTTTAGTTCGGTAAATCTCTTAAATGGGTAATACATGAATAAAAAATAGGAAAAATATTTTTTTTAAAATATAAAATTAACACCAAAAATTCAAAAATAAATATAGTAAAAAAAATAATTCAAAAATAAATATAGTAACCATAAATTCAACAATTTCAACAATTTTAAAAAAAAAAATTATTTGGCAAATCTCGAAAAAGGGTTATACATTTATAAAAATATGTAAAATACTAAATCAACGCAAAATATTACACAAATAAATATAGTAATCTTAAATTCAACAATTTCAACAATTTTTTTATATTTATTTTTGTTTATTAAATCTCGAAAATGGATAATTAATTAATAAAAAGGGGAAAATATAAAACTATAAAATTAATGCAAAACAATTCACAAATAAATAAAGCATTAAATTCAAAATTTTAATAAATTCTAATTTTAAAAATATGACGTAAAAAAACAAAACCCGTAAAAAATAAATTTTAAACAATGAATAAAAGTCGTAAAATATGAAAAATTATTGAAAATATTTCTAAACATGCGTAAATAATGATAGATTACATATTTCTAGAAATAAAAGATTTTTCAATATGTTACGAACCATAAAAGTGATGAAATTGGTAGGAAAGAACCATGTGAGGCGGAAATGTTGAGAATGAATGATGAAAAATAGATGCATATGTTGTTATGCAGGAAGGGCGTTTAACACTTTTTTGACTTATGTACGGCATTTAAATCCGCATGTTGTCGACTAGACGTTGATCAATGTCATTGCATGAGACGTCGCTAGTCTAACAAGTGCAAGCGACACACGATGCGGTAGGCACATCCGACGTGGGATGACCAAAGTGTGCAGAACACAATTTATGCGGCCAGGTCACTATAACGTTGGTAGACCGATGTGTGCAGGCTATGGACGAAGTTGACAGGTGACGTCTTACGATGGAAGCCTGATGTGTGCAGTCCACGGACTATAGGTGCAACACATGTCAAACGTCGCCTGACTTATTTATGCAAGCCACAGACGATAGGTGCAACTAATGTCCCACATCGGCTGACCGTTGTGTGAAGGCTACGTTCGACGTCGGCTGACCATTGTGTGCAGACCAAAGACGATGCGAGAAGGTCACATCCAATGTCGGTTGACCATTATGTAAAGGCCAAAGGCGATGTGGAAAGGCCATGCTTGACGTCTGTTGAACAATGTTCAAGCCAAAGGCAATAGGGTAGTCAACATTCGACGTCGGCTGACCGTTGAGCTGGCCAAAAGCGATGAGGGCAGGCAACACCCAATATTATGTTACTATTGTTTACATGCCAACGGTAATACGGATAGTCTACGCCAGAATACAAGTGAACGATATGCGCAAGCCAAAGAGGATGCGGGCAGTCCACGACTAACATAAGCTAAGTTATATGCATGCTACGACCAATGTGAGCAACCGTTGTCCGATGAAGGTTGGCAATTGTTTGCATGCTAAAGGATGTACACATGCCACGGTCGATGTATCTGGTCCAATCTTGATGTCGACTAAGTGATGTACATAGGCCACAATCGATGCAGAAGTCCATGACTAATGTTGCTTGGCTGATGCCGGTTGCCGTTGGTTGATGTCGCTTGCTTGAAGCACACAGGCTTTGGATGATCCTTCATGTCATTGGCCGACACCGATATGCATTGACAATCCGCACACGCCAAACTTCATGCGTGAAGGCCTTGGCTGATGCTACCTATTGTTGACCAACGTCTCTTGCCCGAAGTGTACATGCCTTGGTTCATGTTGCCTGATGTTGGTCAATGCAAATGTCGCCCAACCGATGCATAAACGCAATAACCGATTTGTGCAAGCCTTGGCTGATGTGTCTGCCGTTAGTTGACATATATAAAACAATGTGTGCAGGCCATTGAAGATTCTGACAGGACACGTCTGATGTCGGCATATCAATGAGTGCAGGCCATAGATTATAGGTGCAACCCACGCCCGACGTCAGTTGATTGTTGTGTGTATGCAAAAGGCGATGCGGGCAGTCCACGTTGATGTCGACTAACCATTTTATTTAGGCCAAAGACAATGTTGGAAGGCCACGTCTAACGTCAGTTGTCCATTTTGTGCATACCAAAGGCGATGCAGAAAGCCACACCTGACGTCGTTTCACCATTGTGCAAGCCAAAGGCGATGGCGGCAGGCAACGCCCGATGTCACTTACTGTTGTTTACAGGCCAAGGTCTATGCAGTCAGTCTATGACCGACAACGACTAAACAATTTGCACACACCACGGTTGATGTGGGCATTCTACTATCGATGTCGACTGAGCAATGTACAGGTTACAGCCGAGGTAGGCAGCCAGCGTCTGACGCTGATTGGCCATTGTTTGCAGGGTAAGGGAATTGCAGGAAGGTCAAGCTCGACAACCACTGAGTGATGTGCACAGTCCACGACCAATGCGACAAGTCCACGCCTGACGTCAGCTTAGCGATATACATAGGCAACGGCCGATGCGTCAGTCCACTACCAATATTGTTTGGCCGATGCTCCTTGTCATTGACCGATATCATTTTCCCAAAGCGCATAGGCCTTTGCTGATGTTGCTTGTCATTGGACAATGCCGAAGTCGCCAAGCTAATGTGCACACACCACGTCTAATTTGTGCATGGCTTTGTAGATGTTGTTTGCCATTGGCAACCATCGCTTGCCTGAAGCGAACAGGCCTTGGCTGATGCTGCGTGATGTTGGCCGATGTAAATAGCTCCCAGTCGATGTACACATGCCACGGTAGATGCACGCAGGCCTTGGCTGATGTTAAATTCTATCAGCAAACATCGTTTGACATATGTGTGCATGCCATGTCAGCTGCGTGCTAGCCTTGGCTCATGATGCCTATCGTTGGCTGACATTGCTTACTAGAAGTGCATAATCCTTGGTTGATGTTGTCTGTCATTCGCCAACATCAATGTCGCTCATCAGATGCACACACACCACAAGTTACGTGTGCATGCATTGGATATTGCTGCATGTCGTAGTCCTACGTTAGTTTCCAAATGCGCACAAACCACATAAGATGCGTGAAGACCTTGGCTAATGCTTCCTTCCGTTGGCCAATTTCACCTGGACGAAGCATGTACACCATGACCAAATTCTCCAAGTCGATACACACATGCCACGGCTAATGCGTGCAGGCCTTGGCTGATGCTTCTTTCCATTGGATGATGTCTCCTGGCCACTACGCGTAGGCCAGGACTGATGTCCATGAGTCGATGCGCACCCGCCACGACTGATGTGTGCAAACCTTGGTTGTTGCTACCTGAGGTTGGCCGATGTCACTTGGACGATGCGCATAGGCCATAGTTGATACACTCAAACAATGAATGAAATTGCCTAATCGATGTGCATACGTCATAGCTGATGCGTGCAGGCCTTGGATGATGCTGCATGTCATTGGACGATGTTGCTTGATAGATGTGCAATGCCACGTCCATACATACATACTTGGATGATGTTGCATGCCATTGGCCGACTAAGCTTGCAAAATATAGACATTCCACGTTCGTGTGTGGAGGCCTTAGCTGAAGCTGCAGGCCATTGGATGACGTCACTTGCCATACACGCACATGCCATGTCAGATGCGTGTAATCCTTGGCTGATGTTGTATGCCGTTGGCCGACATATCTAGACTGGTATTTTTTAGGCTACGTACAATTATGGTAGTCCACATTCGACGTCTTTAGACTGATGTGTGCAGGCCACATTCGACCCGACACACCGATGTGAGCAGGGTAGGGATGATGCTATCAAGCCACGTCGATACCGACACACCTTTCTGTGCAGGTAAAAGGTGAGGATGGCGGACCACGTCTGACTTCGGCTGACTTTTGTGTGCAGCACAAAGGCGATGCATACAGGCCACACCAGACGTCGTCTGACCATTGTGTGTATGCCAAAGGCAATGCGGGCAGGCAACACTCAACATTGGCTGATCGTGATGTGTAGGCCAAGGATGATGTGGGTTGTCCACTCTAGGCGATGGCTGATAGTTGTATAGGACAAAGTCGATGGGCAGGAAACGTTCGATGTCGCCTTACCGATATGTGCAGGCCTGAGGTGATGCGGTCAGGCCATGTCTAATATCAGTATATCGATGTGTGTAGGATGCAGACGATACTGGGAGGCCACGTCTGACGTCAACTGACCGATGTGTGCATGCCACAGAACATAGTTATAGCCCATGTCTAACGTCGGTCGATCATTGTGTGCATGCAAAAGGCAATGCGTGCAGGCCACGTACGACTCTAACTAACCATTGTGTGTAGAATAAAGGCGATGCGGAAGGCCACATTCGATGTTGGTAGATTATTATGTGTAGGATAAAGGCGATGAAGGAAGGCCATACTCGATATCGGCTGAACTTTGTGCTGACCAAAGGTGATGGGGGTAGGCAATGCTCGACGGGCTGACAGTTGTGTAGTCACAAGTCGATGGAGGCAGGAAACACCTGATGTCACCTAACTGTGTTTTGCAGGCTAAGGGCGATTCGAGAATTCCACGCTCGATGATGGCTAAGGGATGTGCACAAATCACGGTTGATGCAAGAAGTCCACAACCAACATCGATTGACCAATGTTCAAGATACGGACAATGCACGTAGACCACGTTTGACATCGACTATACATTCTGTTAGGCCAAGCCAGAAAATGCTCTGTGATTTGCACAGGCCACAGCCAGTCCAAGCCCGACGTCTACTGAGCGATGTGCACAAGCCAAAGACAATGCGATAGTCTACAACCAATGTTCCCTTGGCAATGCCTCTTTGTGTTATCCGATGTCTCTTGCCAGAAGCTGATAGGACTTGGCTGCTTATGTTGCCTCTTTTGCCAACATCGCTTACCCAAAGTGAACCTTCCTTGGTTGATGCTACTTAATGTGGGAATATGCAATGGTCGCCCCACCCATGAACACACGACATGACCAATGCGTGCAGGCCTTTGCTGATGCTGCATTCCAATGGCCAATGTCGGTTGGCAGATGTGCACATGCCAAGTAAGAAACGTGTAGGCCTTGGGTGATGCTGACTGCTATTTACCCACGTCACTTGCCCAAATCATACAAGCCTTGGCTGATGGTGCCTCCTAGTACTGACGTCGATGTCGCCTAGCTGATTCAAACACACCACAAATTATGCGTGCATGACTTGAATGACACTGCATGTTATTTTTTGACGTCGCTTGCCAAATGTGCACAAACAACGTCAGATGCGTGAAGAGCTTGGTTGATACTGCCTGTCATTTGCCGAGGTCGCCTGGCCAATGCATTTAGGGCAATATTGATGACGCCTAGTCAATGCACACAAGCCACGGCTGATGTGTGCAAACCTTGTATGATGTTTTCTGTCATTGTTTGATGTCGCCTAGCCGATACGCACAGGCCACGAATGGTGTTGCCGAATGAATGTTCATACCCCACGAATTATGCATGCAAATCATGTTTCATGTCGCATGCCAAAGGCCAATGTCACTTTCTAAATACGCACATTCCACGTTCGTGCGTGTAGCCCTTCTCTGATAGTGTCTATCGTTGAACGACATCTATAGACTGATGTGTGTCGGCACGCACGATGCTTGCAGGCAACATTCAAGTTTGGCAGAGCGATGTGTGCTGGCTAATATCGATGTTGATAGGCCATATTTGATGTTGATAGACCAATGTGTGTAGGCTACGGACAATGCTATGAGGACAAGTTTGACGGCGACAGACCAATGTGTGCAGGTGGCGGACAATGCTGGCAGCCCATGTCTGACGTCAACTGACCGTTGTGTGCAGGAAAAAGGCAAGGCATGATGACTACTTCTGACGTCAGCTGACCATTGTGTGCAGGCCAAAGGTGAAGAGGGCATGCCAAGTACAATGTCGGCTGACCGTTATGTGCAAGCCAAAGTCAATGCGGGTAGGCAACGCTCGAAGTCACATGACCGTGGTGTGTAGGTAAAGGACGATGCAAGAAGTCTATGCCGGACGTCGCTTGACCGTTGTTCAGTCCAAACTCGATTGAGGCAGGCAATGCTCGATGTCACCTGACTGATATGTGCAGTCTAGAGGTGATGCGTCCAAGCCACGTTTGACCTCGGTAGACCGATGAGTTCATGATATGGATGATGCTTGCATGCCACGTTCGATATCGGCTAGCTGATATGTGCAGGTTGCGAACGATGCTGGCAGTCCCAGTCGTTGAACGATGTGTGTAGGACACGAACGATAGGTGAAACCCATATTCGACGCCAGTCGACCATAATGTGCAGGTAAAAGATGATTCGGGAAGGCCACATTCAACATTGGTTGACCGTTGTGTTTAATCCAAAGGCCACGCCCGACGTCGGCTGACCATTGAGTAGGAAAACGGTGATGGGGGTAGGAAACACCCGACCTCGGCCTCTTGTTGTGCAGGCCAAAGTCGATTGAGGCAGGCAACGCCTAATGTCGCTTGAACATTGTTTGTAGGCCAAGGGCAATTTTTTTAGTCCATGCCCGATGACGTCTAAGAAATGTGCACAAACCACTGTCGATGCGGGAAGTCCTCGACTGACGTCGGCTGAGAAATGTGTAGGCGACAGCCTATGCGGGAAGCCCATGTCTAACGTTAGCTGGCTGATGTTGCTGGTCCACACTCGACCGATATGCACAGGCCACGTCTGATGTTGCAGTATACTACCTATGTTGTGTACTATTGGTCGACATCGCCTGCCCGAAGCACACAAGCCTTGGCTAATGGTGCCTCCTATTGCCAACGTCAGTGTTGCCAAGACGATGCACACACGCCACGGGTTAAGCGTGCATATCTTTGGATGATGTTGCACCTCGTTGTCCTATGTTACTTTCAAGATGTGCACAGACCAGGTCAGATGCGTGAAGACCTTGGTTGATGAAAAGTGTCATTGGATGACAACACCTAGACAATGCATGTAGGCCAGGATCGATGTCACCCAATCGATGCGCACACACCGCATCTAGTGCGTGCATGCCTTAAATGATGTTGCCTGCCATTGAGCGATGTCGTCAAGTCGGTGCGTGTAGGCCACGACCGGTGTCGTCGAGTCGATGCACACATGCCACGATTGATGCATGCTAGACTTGGCTGGCTGCCATTGGCCAATGTAGTTTGGTTGATGCGCACAGGCCACAACTATTGTCGCCTAAACGATGCACTCAGACCACAGCTGAAGTCTCCTGAGCGATGCGCGCAATCCACGCCTGACAATGATTAAGCGATGTGATCCACGACCAATTTCTCATAGTCGATACCACTTTTCGTTGGCCAACGTTGCTTTACCAAAGCACACATGCTTTCGCTGATGGTGCCTGTCGTTGCCCGACGCCGATGTCGCCCAATCAATGCGCACACGCCACGACTCATGGGTGTAGGACTTGGCTGAATCTGCCTGTCGTTGGCTAACGTCTCTTGCCTGATGCCAACATGCCACGTTCGAAACGTGGCCTACTTGGAGTTCATGATTCTGTGGCGCGGATTCTGACTTACATGAGTAGACATCGTTTTTCCTAAAGATTAATATTGAACATGTACAACCCAAATATACACTTTCTAAGGAAAAAACACACATTAGCTACCACAAATAACTTTATATATATATATATATATATATATATATATATTATTTTTGTACTTTTAATTTTTTTTGGTTAAACCCAAAAACGAGTAATTGATTAATAAAACAAAGGAGGAATATGAAAGAAATATATAAAAATAACGCCCAAAATTTACAAATAAATATAGTAACCTTAAATTCAATAATTAACAAATTTTTTTAATTTTTATTTTTGTTCGATAAATCCCGAGAATGAGTAATTGATGAACAAAATATAGAAAAACTTTCATAAAAGAATTAAATAAATGTAATAAACTCAAAAATAAATATCCTAACCTTATAGTCAACAATTTCAGCAATTGTTTTAATTAATATTTTTGTTCGATAAATACCAAAAATGTGTAAATCATGAATAAAAAATATGGAAAATATGAAAAATATAAAATTAACGCCAAAAATTCACAAATCAATGTACAAACCTTAAATTTAATATTTTTTTAATGTTTATTTTTGTTCGACAAATCTCGAAAATTGGTAATTCATGAATAAAAATTTAAAAATAAACAATTAGCACCAAAATTCACAAATAAATATAGTTACCTAACTTCAACCATTTCAACAGTTTTAAATTTTTTATTTTAGTTCAGTAAATATCTAAAATGGGTAAATCATGAATAAAAATAGGAAAAACTATTATTTTAATTATAAAACTAACGCTAAAAATTTAAAAATAATTAAAGTAACCATAAATTCAACAATTTCAACAACTTTTTAAAATATTTTTATTTGGTAAATCTTGAAAAAGGGTAATTCATTAATAAAAAAATAGGGAAAATATAAAATTAACGCCAAAACTTTACAAAGAAAAATTTAGAGACCTTAAATTCAACAATTTCAACAATTTTTATTTATTTATTTCGATTCAATAAATCACAAAAATGGGTAATTAATTAATAAAAAATATGAAAAATATGAAAAAATTAACGCCAAAATCCACAAATATATAAAGCATGAAATTCAACAATTTCATAGATTTTAATTTTTAAAATGTGATGTAAAAAAACCATAAAAATAAATTTTAAAATATGAATCAAAGGAGGAAAAATATTAAAACGCTTGAAAGTACTTCTAAACACGTGAAACTATTGAAACATTACATATTTGTACAAGTATAAGATTTTTCAACATCGTACTCACCGTAAATGTAATGAAATTGGTACGAAATAACCACGTGAGGCGAAAACGTTGAGAATAAATGATGGAAAATAGATGTATATGTTGTTATGCAGGAAGAGCGTTTCACACTCCTTTATTTATTGTACGACATGAACATTTTCATGTTGTCGACTAGACCTTCATCAATGTCGCCTCATGCAACGTCGCTCATCTAACAAGTGCAAGCCACAGACGATGCGGGTAAGCACATCCTACATCGGCTGACGGAAGTGTGCAGACCACAAGCGATGCGGCCAGGTTAGTCTGACGTCCGTATACCAATGTGTGTAGGATATGAACAAAGTTGGCAAACGACGTCTGACTTTGGAAGCCCGATGTGTGCAGGCCACGGACAATAGATGCATCCCATGTCCAACATCGGATTACTGATATGTAGGCCACAGAAGATAGGTTCTACCCATGTCCCACATTGGGAAACCGTTATATGAAGGCCACTTTCAACGTCGGCTAACCATTATGTGTAGGACAAAGGTGATGCGGGAAGGCCAAGTCCAACGTCGTCTGACCGTTATGTACAAACCAAAGGCGATGTGAGAAGGACACACTCGACGTCAGCTAACGAATGTGCAAGCCATAGGCGATGGGGTCAGGCAAGTTCTGACATCAGCAGACCGTTGTGCTGGCCAAATGCGATGAGGGCAGGCAACACCCAATGTCGCCTGACTATTGTTTGGAAGCCAAGGGCGATGCTGGCAGTCCACTCCCGACGAAAGGTGAGCGAAGTGAACAAGCCAAGGAGGATGCAAACAGTCCACGTCCGACGTCAGCTAAGCAACATGCCGGCTACGAATGATGCTAGAAACCCTTTTCTAACGACGGCTAGCCATTGTTTGCAGGCCAAGGGCGATGCGGGAAGGCTAAGCTTGAAGACCGCTAAAGGATGTACTCAAGACACGATTGATGCACGCGGTCCACTCCCAATGTTGGCTAAGTGATATGCACAGGCCAAAGAGAATGTAACAGTCCAAGACTAATGTCGCCTGGCCTATGTCGATTGCCGTTAGCCGATGTCGCTTGCTCGAAGTACAAAGGCCTTCACTGATTTCTCATACCGTGACACCGATGTCGCCTTGCTGATACACAGATGCCACAGTTAATACGTACATGTCTTGGTTGATATTATCTATTGTTGGCCAACATCGCTTGTATGAAGTGCACTTGCCTTTGCTAATGCTGCGTGACGTTGGTCGATGTAAATGTTGCCCAACCGATGCAAAAACGTCAAAACCGATGTGTGCAAGCCTTGGATGAAGTGTCTACTGTTAGCCGACATCTACAAACAGATGTGTGCAGCCTACGAAAGATACTGGTAGGCCATGTCTTATGTGAGTGCAACATATGAATGATGCAGCCAGGCCACGTCTGACGTCGACCCATGTATGCAAGACACAAATGATAGGTCCAGCCCATGTCCAATGCCGGCTGACCGTTGTGTGCATGTTAAAGGCAATGTGGGAAGTCCACATCCGATTTCATCTAACCATGTGTGTAGGCCAAAGACAATACAGGAAGTCCACGTCTGACGCCAGCAGTCCGTTTTGTGTAGAACAAAGGAGATGCAGGAAGTCCACGCCTGACGTTGGCTGACCGTTGTACAGGCCAAAAAGCTATAGGGGAAGGCAAACACCGATATCGCCGTCTGTTGTTTGCAGGACAAGGGTTATGAGGGCAATCTATGCCCAAAGACGTCTCAACAATGTGCACAAGCCACGGCTAATGCACGCAGTCCATGGATGGGGTGGGCAGCCCATGTTTGACGCCGGATGGCCGTTGTGTGCAGGCTAAGGGCAATACGAGAAGGTCAATCTCCGCAACCTATGAGTTATGTGCACAATCCACGGCCGATGCTACAGGTCCACGCCCGACGTCAGCTTAGCGAGATGAATAGGAAAAGACTGATGCGACAGTCAACTACCATTGGTCAATGTTGCTTGTCGTTGGCCTATGTCATTTGCCCGAAGCACAGATGCCTTTCTTTATGTTGCCTGCTATTGGCCTCCCGATGCACACACGCCATGGCTGATGCGTGCATGCCTTGGTTAATATTGCTAGTCGTTGGCCAAAGTCACTTTCCTGAAGGGAACATGCCTTGGCTAATGCTGTTTGATGCTGGCCAAATAAAATAGCGCCAAGTCTATGCACATACTCTACGACATAATCGCGTAGGACTTGGGTGATGTTGCATTCCATCGGCAAACGTCGCTTTCCATATGTTCACATGTGTGTTGGCCTTGGTTGATGCTACATTTCATTGTCCGAAGTCGCTTACTCAAAGCGCACAAGCCTTAGTTTATGGTCCATGTCATTAGCCGACGTCAATGTCACTCAGCCGATGCACACACTCCAAAGTTTATGTTTGCATGCCTTGGATAATGTTGCATGTCGTAGTCCGACATCGGTTACCAAATGCGCAGAAACCATGTCAGATGCGTGAAGACCCTTGTTGATGGTTCCTACCGTTGGCCAATTTCACCTAGCCAAAGCATACAAGGCACGACCAATGTCGCCCAGTCGATGCGCACATGCCACGACTTATGCGTGCAGGCTTTGGATGATGATGCTTGACATTGGACGATGACCATGCCACTGTGCATAGTCTAGGAATGATTTCCATGATCGATGTGCACACGCCACAGCTGATACGTGCACGCCTTGGGTGTTGCTGCTTGCTGTTGGCCGATGTCACTTGGCCGATGCATATAGGCTATTGGTGATGTCACCTAGTCGATGCACTCAAACCACGTCTGAGTGGCCTAGTTGATGTGCACAAGACATAGCTGATCTATGTAGGTCTTGGATGATGCTGCATGTTGTTGGACGACGTTGCTTGCCAGATGCGCACGTGCCACGTCCGTGCAAGCATGCTTGGTTGATGTTGCATGCCATTGGCCGACATCCCTTGTCAGATATGCATATTCAACGTCACTTTCCAGATGTGCACATGCCACGTTAGATGCGTACTAGCCTTGGCTGATGCTGTTTATTGTTGGCCGACATTTTTAGACCGATATTTATAGGCTACGTACAATGCCGGAAGACCACATCTGACGTCAATAGACCGATGTGTGCAGGCTACAGATGATGATGGCAGGTGTAGCCACGTCGACACACTGTTGTGATCAACCTACGGATGATGCTGTTAGGCCGCATTTGACGCCGATAGACCTTTCTGTGTAGGCCAAAGGCGAGGTAGGAATAACACATTTTACGCCTGCTGACCTCTGTTTCTAGACCAAAGGCGATGCGTGCAGGCCACATCTAACGTCGTCTGACCATTGTGTGTAGGCTAAAGGCAATGCGGGCAGGCAACGCTCGACATTGGATGAACTTGATGTGTAAAACAAATACAAAGCGGGTATTCCCCGCTTGACATCGGTTGATCGCTGTGCAGGTCAAATATGATGGAAGAAGGCAACGGCCGTTGTCGCCTGACCAATATGTGCAGGCCTAAGGTGATACATACAATCCACGTCTGACGTCTTGAGATCGATGTGTGTAGGATATAGACGATGCTGGGTGGCCACGTCTAAAGTTGACTGACCGATGTGTGCAACACATGGAACATAGGTGTAGACCACGTCTAACGTCATCCAATCGTTGTTTGTAGGAAAAAAGTGATCCGTGCAGGCCACGTACGATGTCAACATACCATTGTGTACAGGTCAAGGGAGATGCAGGAAGGCCATGTTCGATGCGGGCAGTCCACTCCCAACGATGGCTAACAGATGTGCACCAATCACGGCCGATGCATGCAGTACACTACAAAATACCATTTGGCCGATGTTGATTGTCGTATGCGGATGTCATTTTACTGAAGCGCAGATGCCTTGCTGATGCTGCCTGCAGTTGGCCGTCGCTGAAGTCTCCCTGTCGATGCGCACACGCCACGGATGATGTGTGCATGACTTTGTTAATGCTGCTTGCCGTTGGCCAACATCGCTTGCTAGAAGCGAACATGCCTTGGTTGATGCTGCCTGACGTTGTCCGATGCAAATAGCTCCCATTCAAAGCACACATGCCACGGTAGATGCGTGTAGGCCTTGGATTATGTTGCATTCGATCAACAAATGTCGCTTTCCATATGTGCACATGCCATGTCGGACGTATGCTAGCCTTGGCTGATGCTCCCTATCGTTGACCGACGTTGCTTACTCGAAGAGCGTAATCCTTTGTTGATGGTGCCTGTTGTTGGCCTATGTCTATGTCACTCAGCAGATCCACACACACCACTGGTTATGTGATCATGCCTTGGATTATGTTTCATATCATAGTATGACGTCGGTTATCAAATGCACACAAACAACATAAGATGCGTGAAGATGTTTTGACCCTAGAAGTTAGGGCAACCCTTAGGTCAGAACACGACGTGCTCGACCTTTCAAAGGTCTTACACAACCCTCTTAGCTATCATTCATTACATAAGACATGAAAAGTAGTGCGGAAATTAAACTTTTCACGATAAATAATAATAAATAAACTTCTTTTTTAAATACTAAAGATTGTCTTATCGTCACAACCCAACTTAAAGACACGACATAAATATCTTAGGGACAAGACCCTTTACATTGAAAGAAAATACATAACAAGTCTTAAAGAAGAACTAAAGAAACATAGACTATGCCCTCAAATATATGAGGACATACTTAATCTTGAGAGAGTTGATTCCCAAGCTTGCCTTCTAACCTTCAACTCGCTTCCAACCTATACTTGTAAAGTATAGAAAAGTATGGGGTTAGTACAAACAATGTACTAAGTATCGCATAATGCAAAATCATGCAAAAAGGGATAATTTAGTTGAAACATGTCTATTTTGATAAAATCCTTCATGAATTAAGTTACATAACATCATTGAAAACCATCATTTAGCACATAAGGCAAAACATCCATTTTTCTCAACATAAAAGCATACTTACAGTGAACCCAAAATTACACATTAACTACTCTTATCCTAAGTTGTCCAAAGGTTCCCCTAAGTAAGACATAAGGAGATCGCACATACAACCTGCTCAATACCTACTCAAGAGACCCTTAAGACTACTAGGGATAGGCTTATTTCATTTCATTTACAAATCAACACTCCATACTAAAGGCACTAGAGAAACATATTTGCATCTAAGAACTTCACATAAGTACCCGTCTCAAGTGGACTAACAAGTCACACAAAGTGCAATGTGAGAGTAGCATCCCATACTACTACCCCCACTATGTGCTCCTTGAGGATTCCATGAGATTAGATACACTACATTCATCATTCATAAATTTAATCATACAAGAAATACCTTTAACATGCTGTCATAACATTAGACATAAAGTCACATTACTTTCATTTACATCATATCATGACCCATTAATACATTTCATATAAGGACACACCAAGACTCCCTCCAAATGTCTACTAGTGCAATGGATAGGTAATGTCCCATTCCACCATCTACCCTAAGTAGTACACCCTTAAGAAAACTTAGTTCTTTACATTCTTTTGTGGGGAATAGCTTTAACTAACATAGACCACGAGAGCTTGACATGGAATTCCGGTACTACCCTTACCGGATGAGGGAGCCCTACTTGCCTAAGGTAGGGTCATGTTCTTTAGCCTTTACATGTGTTCTCCAATAGCTACCCCTACGCGGGCGCATAGTTAAGTTATAAGGAGATTGCTACTAAGTAACTCACTCTCTAATAAGATGAGCACCCATCTCAAGAGGTACATTGGATACAACATCTCTACTCACGAAGTGTACCCACCCCTTCTTCAAATCCTCTCGGTGCTAAGCATAACTCCCCCACGGCGTCTTAAACATTCATTGACTATAGGTTAGGAGATAACTATTGAACACCCCATCTCAACTCACGAAGGGTATCCAAACTCCAACCTATCTTGGAAAGCTCATTGGGAATAGTAAGGTTGCTACTAAACACTTCATCTCTACTAACGAAGAGTGTTCACCCCAAAATCCCCCTTTTTCATACTTAGGAATAGTAGGGATGGTCTAGACACTTCATCTCTACTCACGAAGAGTGTCTACCCTACAGTCCCCCATTTTCATTCATTGACTTCATTCATGCATTCAAGTGTGTGTGTGAGCACACATTTCACATAATGACTACTATTCATAACATTGACTTCTAGACATGCTCAACTCACATTTATCACAATTCACACATTATCATACTTCACATATCAAATGCATACTTCATTTAGACATAAACCCTTAAGATGCTCATATCAACATTCCAATACATACCACACATATACATATAAAAATTATCACATCACTTCACATATTATGCCTTCAAGGCCATTCTCACAATACACATATAACTTCATATATTTCAAGTAAACACCGCCACCAAAGGTGGACCATACCTCTCAACAATTACTTTAATATATCTTAACAAACATAGAACAACTTACCCTTCATCCAAGCCTTTACCACCTATTCACAATTTATACAATAATCCAAAATAAAATAGCCCTTAGGGCAGTACCTAAAACTCAATAAAACCACCAAGAAACAATAACATTAATATTATCTAGTCATGCTCATAGAACCAATTTCATTGATGTTTTGAATCCTTTTTGAAATCTCTTTGAAAGGGCTCCTTGAATGAAAGAAGGTTAAAGGATGACTACTATACCTTAAATAGAAGAAACCCACGAAAATTGGTGAAGAACACGTGACGAACTTGGTCCTATTCCTTGGAGCTTGAAGCTTCTTCAATGGAGGTTTTTGGAGAGAAGGTTTTTGGGAGAGAAATTTGATTTGATCTTTTGGGTTGGAAATTATGGGTGAAATGAGGTTTAAAATGACCTAAATCAGTCCACAATTGATCCCAAAAGACCCCCATACCATTTGGACCCTTTTCCAACTTGAAATTTGACTTAAAAACGTCGCAGCCAAATCTGGGACTTGGCTGCGCGTCGCGAGGCAAGCTCCAGATTCTTGCCTCTCATAAATTCTGAGGCAGTTAACCTCATTTCAAGGGCGGGTCACGAGGTAGGGATCCAGATCCTGCCCCTGCACGCTGCCTTGACCAGCATCTTGACCCATGTTTGGGTACTTCTTGGGGGCCCTTCGGGTAGTCCCTGAGGAGTCGTTTTCAGACTTTTTGTCACTTGGTACATCCGTATACACATTGGAACCATTGACACTAAATTTAACTCTAAAATCATACCCCAAAACGTCACTACAAAACACTACGACACACTAGCTCAACTTCGACTATTTTTCAAACGTCTTGGGCGTTTGACTTACAAACGCTCCCAAACTTTACGAACTGACTTCTATTGCTAAAATATACTATTTTAATGCATTATTAACTCATAAAACACATGTGAAGCTATAGTTTGACCTATTTCATTTTTAGGGCGTAACAATACTCCCCCACTTGGGAACATTCGTCCTCGAATGATACTTAAATACTTCCACAGACTTCAAGGACACAACTAGAAGCATACCAAACAAACCATCAAGGTCAAGACATTCATACTCAATGCAAAAACTCACAAGGAGCACCAACTTCACATCATTTAGCATTTAGGCAACATAAGCAAGTTGAAACAAGTTCCACAATTCAAACTGCATACTCATTTCATCATTCATGGAGGAACTACCTTCTACAACATTAGTCATGCTCATACACATCATTTCTACACATATTGAGACCATCATTAATGAAAAATCCATTAAATCAAATTTGGAAATTCTTTACGGTGAACACTACTCCTTTACAGTGAAACATGCTCAAAATTCAAGGATTCACATTCAAGCAATTCTAACATGAAGACATGATAACATAAGAGACAAGACCGTATAAACTCATATCATAACATAAACATAAAAACCAAAAAGAAATTATGACTTACCGGGGCCTTCACTCCGGATTAGTCGCTTCTTTAGCTCCGAGAGCATAGAAACGGTTCCTCTTTGGAGCATTGGAATCCGGACCATCATGAGGAGCTTGGTTGACCTCTTTCACTTTTCCCTTGAGGTTAGGGCAATATCTCATCGTATGGCTCCTATTACCACATCCAAAGCAACCATCCGTGCCGGTTAAAGAACCTTTTCTTAGCCTTATGTTGACTTGACTCCTCCGATCTAGGCCTCTTTCCATCCCTATTCATCTCCCTAAGCTTAGACTCTTCAATTTGTTGGGCAAACACCATGAGCCTAGAGATATCCATATCATTATCGAGTATAGCCGTACGACATTGTTTCTCAACCATACTAGATACCCCCATCACGAACTTATTCATCCTAGCCCTAGAGTTGGCAACAAAGTGGGGGCATACTTAGAGAGTTGGGTGAACTTGAGAGAATACTCATTAACACTCATTACCCCTTGACGAAGGTTCATGAATTCCACTAACTTCTTTTCCCTCAACTCTATGGGAAAGAACCTATCAAGAAAGGCTGTTTTAAACACTTCCCAATCTACCGGACCTTCCCTTAAGGGTCTCTCATCTCTCCACTGTTCAAACCACACTTCTGCCACATCTTTTAGGTTATAAGCGGCTAATTCTGCTTTCTCTCTAGGAATCACACCCACCTTGAACACCTCATCTATGAATCCTTGTGGATCTTCATCCACCTTAGTTCCATGAAAAGTAGGAGGGTTCATCCTCATGAAATCCCAGATTCTAGAAGCGGGAGTATTAACATTGGGTTGAGGTCCAACTCCTAGGTTATCTTGGGCAACCACATGATTAGTTACGACATGAGCTTGAGTCAAGACCCTAAGAGCAGCCCTTATCTCCGCATTAGTCATATCCCCTTCAACATAGGGAGCTTAAGGACCTTGGGGGATTGGAGGCATTTGGGGCACTTGAGGTCCTTGAGGTTCCGGAGGGGGAACCTCTTCATTCACCTCTTCTTGTTCAACTATAGGAACTTGCTCATTCCGGAGAGGAATTCTCTCATTATCTACTTCTCCCTCCACCCCTATAGCTGGTGTCCTTCTCGTATTTATGTCCTATAAACACAAGAGAAGAGGTTGAGAAAAAGGAACTTATAGAACTCAAATCTAAGGCACGACATTAGAATAAAGAAGAAAGTGAAACTTATATCATCCTATTGCGTCTTGTCCATGGATGTGTCCCGGTTTACACCAATGACCAAGGTACTACTAGACGTGGCTTGTGAGACTTTGGACCCTAAACTATTTCCCAAAACCTTATGCTCTGATACCAAGTTTGTTACGACCCGCGAATACACCCTAGAAGTTAGGGCGACCCTTAGGTCGAAACACGGCGTGATCGACCTTTCAAAGGTCTTACACAAGCGTCTTAGCTATCATTCATTACATAAAGGTTTTACACGGCGTGATGCATCCAGGCCACGTCTGACGTCTTGAGACCGATGTGTGCAGGATAAAGACATTGCTGGGAGGCCATGTCTAACGTTGGCTGACCGATGTGTGTAGGCCATGGAAGATAGGTGTAGACCAAGTCTGACGTCGACCAATCATTGTGTTTAGGGAAAAAGTGATACATGCAGGCCACGTACGATGTGAACTAAACATTGTGCGCTAGTCAAGGGAGATGCAGCAAGGCCACGTTCGACGTTGGCAGACCATTATGTTCAGGACAAAGGTAATGAGGAAAGGCAACTCTCGACGTCAGCTAAACGTTGAGCTGTCCAAAGGTAATGGGGGTAGGCAATGCCCGACGTCGGCTGACAGTTATGCAGGCCAAAGTCAATTGAGGTAGGCAAAATACGATGTCTCCTAACCGTTTTTTGCAAGGCAAGGGCGATGCAGGCAGTCCATGCCCGACGATGGCTAATAGATGTGCACAAATCACGATCGATGCAAGAAGTCCACTACCAATACCGTTTGACCGTTGCTTCTTGTCGTTGGCCCATGTTATTTTCTTGAAGCTCAAATGCCTTTGCTGATGTTGTCTTCCATTGGTCGACACCGAAGTTGTTGTGTAGATCCGCACACGCCAACGATGATGTATGAATTCCTTTGTTGATACTGCTTGCCATTGGCCAACGATGCTTTCCTGATGCGAACAGTCCTTGGTTGATGCTGCTGACGCTGGACGATGGAAATAGCGCCCAGTCGATGCACACATGCCATGGTAGATGCGCGTAGGCGTTGGCTTATGTTGCATTCGATCAGCAAACGTCGCTTTCCATATGTGCACATGCCATGTCAGATGTGTGCTGGCCTTGGCTGATGCTGCCTATCGTTGGCCGTCGTTGCTGACTCGAAATGCACAATCTTTTGTTGATGGTGTCTGTTGTTGGCCTATGTCTATGTCGTTCAGCAGATCCACACACACCGAAATGCACGTAATGTTGATGAATGATGTTGCAGATGTCGCACAACATCGAGTTCCAGATGCGCACAAACAATGTAATATGTGTGAAGACCTTGGCTGAATCTTCCTCTCGTTGGCCAATGTCACCTGGACGAAGCATGCAGTCCACGACCGAATTTGCCCAGTCGATGAACACATGCCACAGCTAATGCGTGCAGGCCTTGGTTGATGATGCTTGCCATTGGATGATGTAACCTATCCACTATGTGTAGGCCAGGAGTGATGTCCAATGTGCACAAACAACGTCAGATGTGTGAAGACCTTGGATGATGGTGCCTCTCATTTCGCGACATCGCCTGGCTAATGCATGTAGGCCACAATCAATGACGCCCAGTTAATGCACGACAAGGGCGATGCGGGAAGGACCAGCCTGAAAACTGCTCAGTGATGTGCAGAGGCCACAACCGGTGTGGACGGTCGATGCGCCACGTCTACTGAGTAATGTGTATAGGCCACAGCCAATAAAACAGTGTATGACCAATGTCACCTTGACAATGCCTCTTCGTGTTGGCCAATGTCGCTTGTCCATAGAATATACACCTTGGCTGATGCTACCTGCTGTCGGCCAACGCCGATGTCACCCTGCTGATATGCACACGACACGACTTATGCTGCTTGACGTAGGACGATGCAATGGTCGCCCTGTCGATGCACACACAACATGACCAATGCGTGCAGGCCTTTGCTGATGTTACATTCCATTGGCCAACGTCGCTTGCAAGATGTAAACATGTCATATTAGATGCGTGAATGCCTTAGGTGATGCTGCCTGACATTGCCCAACGTCACTTTCCCAAAACATACAAGCCTTGGCTGACGGTGCCTCTTATTACCGACGTTGATGTCTCTACGCCAATGCACACTCATTAGGGATTATGCGTGCATGCCTTGAATGATTTTACATACCGTTATCTGACATCTCTTGCCAGATGTGCACAAACCACATCAAATGCGTGAAGACCTTGGCTAATGTTGTGTCGTTGGCCTACGTCGCGTGGCCAATAAATGCAGGCCACAATCGATGACGCCCTATCGATGCCTACACGCCATGACTGATATGTGTAGACCTTGGATGATGCTGGCTACCATTAGTCAATTGCGCCTGGGTGATGCGTGCAGGTTACGAACGATGTCGCCGAGTCAATCCGCACATGCTATGACTCATGAATGTAGTCCTTGGTTAATGCCGCATATCGTAGGCCAACATCCCTTGCCAGATATGCAGTTTCTACATTCGTGCGTGCAGGCCTTCGCTGATGTTGTCTGTCATTGGACGACATCTGTAGACTAATGTGTGCAGGCTATGCAAGATGCTCGAAAGCAACCTCCAATGTCAGTGGACTGAAGTGGGCAGGCTACAGATGATCCTGACAATCTACGTTTGACTTTGACATAACAATGTGTGTAGGTTATGGACAATACCATAAGGAGATCTGCGATAGACCAATGTGTGTAGAATTGGTACAATGATGGCAGCCCATGTTTGACGTCAGTTGACCGTTGTGTGCAAGACAAAGGTGACATAGGCACACCACATCCGACGTCAGCTGACCATTGTGTGCATGCCAAAGGCGATGCGGGCAGGCAACACCCAACGTCGACTGACCATTGTGTGCAGTCCAAAGGCAATGCTTGGCGTCGGGTGATCGTGGTGTGTAGGCCCAGGGCAATGCGGGCAATCCACGCTGGACGTTGGGTGACCATTGCGCAGGCTAAAGTCGATGGAGGCAGGAAACACCCAATGTCGCCTGACTAATATGCGTATTCCCGAGGTGATGGGCCCAGGCCACGTTTGACCTCGGTGGACTGATGTGTTCAAGATACAGATGACGCTGGCAGGCCACATACGACATCGCCAGGCTACGGACGATGCTGTCAGGCCTTGTCCAGCATCGCTGACTGACGTGTGCAGGCCACAAACAATAGGTGCAGCCCACGTTTGACATCGGCTGACTGTTGTGTGCAGTCCAAAGGCGATAAGGGCTGGACACATTTGACGTCGGCTTACCATTGTTTGCAGGACAAAGACGATGTGGGAAGGACACATCTGAAATTGGCTAACGGTTATGTGCAGGCCAAACACGACGCATGAAATCCACGCTCGATGTCAACTGACCGTTGTGTAGGGAAAAGGTGATGGGGGTAGGAAACCCCCGATGTCCGCTGACCATTGTAAAGGCCAAAGTTGATGGTGGCACACAACGCCATATGTCGTTATACCTTTGTTTGAAGGAAAAGAACGATGTGGGAATTCCATGCCCGACGACTACTAAGCGATGTGCATAAACCACGGTCGATACGGGAAGTCCACAACCTACGTCGTCTTAGCAATGTGTAGGATACAACCGATGCAGGTAGCCCACGTCCGACGTTGGCTGGCGTTGCGTGCACGGCAAGGGCGATGTGAGAAGGCTAAGCTCGACGACTGCTGAATGATGTGCATGGGCCACGACCGATGCGGCCGGTCCACACTCGACCGATGTGCACATGCCATGTCTTATGCGAAAGCCTACGACATATGTAGCCTGGACAATGTACTTGTTGTTGGGCGATGTCGCTTGTCCAAAGCATATATGCCTTGGTTGATGCTACCAGTTGACAGCCAACGTTGATGTCGCCCTATCGATCCGTAGATGCCACAACTTATGTTACCTTCCATTGGCCAACGTTGCTTGACAGAAGCGCACCAGCCTTGGCAGATGCTGCCTGACGTAGGCCGACGCGAAGGTCGCCTAGCCGGTGCACATAGGCCACGACAATTGTGTGTAGGCCTTAGCTGATGGTGCTTTTCATAGTCCAATGTTTCTTGTCAGACGCGCACATACCATGTTAGATGCGTGCATGCCTTAGCTGATGTTGCCTACCATTGACCAACGTCGCTAACCCGAAGCACACCAGCATTGGCTGATGGTGCCTCCTATTGCGAACATCGGTGTTGCCAAGACGATGCACACACACCACAGGTTATGCGTGCATATCCTTGGATGATGGTGCATGTCATTATCCTATGTTGCTTTCCAAATGTGCACAAACCATAACATATGGGTGAAGACTTGGTTGATGCAGGGTGTCTTTGGCCAACATCACCTGGCCAATGCATGCAGGCCACTAGTGATGCCACCCACCCGATGCGCACACGCCATATCTAGTGCGTGCATGCCTTAGATGATGGTACCTGCCATTAAATGATGTCCCAAGTCTATGTGCACAGGCCACGACCAGTTTCATCTAGTCGATGTGCAAACGCCACGATTGATGCATGTAGGTCTTGGCAGTTGTTTCATGTCGTTGGCCGATGTTGTTTGGTCGATGCGCGTAGGCCACAACTATTGTCGCCTGACCGATGCGCGCATTCCACAACAAACGATAAAGCGATGTACATAAGCCACGAGCGACGCGGGCAATCCATGACCAACGTCAACGGAGCAATATGCATAAACCATGACCGATAAGGGCGAGACGCGACCAATGCCATTTGGCCGATGCCGCTTTTCGTTGGCCGACATTGCTTGCTTAAACCACACAAGCCTTGGCTGATGGTGTCGTCCATTGCCTGACGCTGATGTCGCCCAACCAATGAGCACACGCCATGACTCATGCGTGCATGCCTTGGTTGATGTTACTTGTCGTTGGCCAACGTTGCTTGCCTGATGACAGCATGCCACGTCCGATGCGTTGCCCACTTGGAACTCTTGATTCTGTGGCGCGGATTCTGACTTACATGAGTAGACATTATTTTTCCCAAAGATTCATATTGAACATGTACAACCCAAATATGCAATTTCTAAGGTACAAACACACATTAGCTTCCACAAATAACTTTTTTTATATATATATATATATATATATATATATATATATATATATATATATATATATAAACAGTTTTCAGTTTTTTTTACTTTTAATTCGTTTCGGTTAAACCCAAAAATGAGTAATTGATTAAAAAAACATAGGAAGAATATGAAATAAATATATAAAAATAACGCCAAAAATTTACAAATAACTATAGTAACCTTAAATCCAATAATGTTAACAATTTTTTAGAATTTTTAGTTTTGTTCGATAAATCTCGAAAATTAGTAATTGATTAATAAAATATAGGAGAATTTTAAAGAAAATACAAAATTAACGCAAAAAATTCACAATTAAATATAGTAACCTTATATTAAATAATTTCAGCAATTTTTCTAACAATTATTTTTGTTCGGTAAATCCCAAAAATGGGTAATTCATTTATACAAAAAGGAAAAATATGAAAAAATATAAAATGAATGCCAAAAATTCTGAAATATATATAGTAACCTTAAATTCATCAATTTAAACATTTTTTAATAAATCTCGAAAATTGGTAAATCATTAATAATGAAAAACTTATCGCAAAAAATTCACAACTAAATATAGTAACCTTATATTCAACAACTTCAACAATTTTTAATTTTTTTATTTTAGTTCGGTAAATCTCTTAAATGGGTAATTCATGAATAAAAAATAGGAAAATATTTTTTTAAAAATATAAAATTAACACCAAAAAATCAAAAATAAATATAGTAAAAAAAATCAAAAATAAATATAGTAACCATAAATTCAACAATTTCAACAATTTTAAAAAAAAATTATTTGGCAAATCTTGAAAAAGGGTTATACATTTATAAAAATATGTAAAATACTAAATTAACGCCAAAAATTCCACAAATAAATATAGTAATCTTAAATTCAACAATTTCAACAATTGTTTTATATTTATTTTTGTTTGTTAAATCACGAAAATGGATAATTAATTAATAAAAAAGGGAAAATATAAAACTATAAAATTAATGCAAAACAATTCACAAATAAATAAAGCATTAAATTCAAAATTTTAATAAATTTGAATTTTAAAAATATGACGTAAAAAAACAAAACCCGTAAAAAATAAATTTTAAACAATGAATAAATGTCGTAAAATATGAAAAATTATTGAAAATATTTCTAAACATGTGTAAATAATGATAGATTACATATTTCTACAAATAAAAGATTTTTCAATATGTTACGAACCATAAAAGTGATGAAATTGGTAGGAAAGAACCATGTGAGGCGGAAACGTTGAGAATGAATGATGAAAAATAGATGCATATGTTGTTATGCAGGAAGGGCGTTTAACACTTTTTTGACTTATGTACGGCATTTAAATCCACATGTTGTCGACTAGACGTGGATCAATGTCATTGCATGCGACATCGCTAGTCTAACAAGTGCAAGCGACACACGATGCGGTAGGCACATCTGACGTGGGATGACCGAAGTGTGCAGAAAACAATTTATGCGGCCAGGTCACTATAACGTCGGTAGACCGATGTGTGCAGGCTATGGACGAAGTTGACAGGTGACGTCTTACGATGGCAGCCTGATGTGTGCAGTCCACGGACTATAGGTGCAACCCATGTCAAACGTCGCCTGACTTATTTATGCAAGCCACAGACGATAGGTGCAACCAATGTCCCACATCGGCTGACCGTTGTGTGAAGGCTACGTCGGACGTCGGCTGACCATTGTGTGCAGACCAAAGATGATGCGAGAAGGTCACGTCCAACGTCGGTTGACCATTATGTAAAGGCCAAAGGCGATGTGGAAAGGCCATCTTGACGTCTGTTGAACAATGTTCAAGCCAAAGGCAATAGGGTAGTCAATATTCGACGTCGGCTGACCGTTGAGATGTCCAAAAGAGATGAGGGCAGGCAACACCCAATATTACGTTACTATTGTTTATAGGCCAACGGCGATGCGGGCAGTCTACGCAAGAATACAAGTGAACGATATGCGCAAGCCTAATAGGATGCGGACAGTCCACGACTGACGTAAGCTAAGCTATATGCATGATACGGCCAATGCGAGCAACCATTGTCCGATGAAGGTTGGCCATTGTTTGCATGCTAAAGGATGTACACATGCCACAGTCGATGTATCTGTTCCAATCTTGATGTCGACTAAGCGATGTACATAGGCCACAACCGATGCAGAAGTCCATGACTAATGTTGCTTGGCCGATGCCGGTTGCCGTTGGTTGATGCCGCTTGCTTGAAGCACACAGGCTTTGGATGATCCTTCATGTCATTGGCCGACACCGATGTGCATTGACAATCCGCACACGCCAAACCTCATGCGTGAAGGCCTTGGCTGATGCTACCTATTGTTGACCAACGTCTCTTGCCCGAAGTGTACATGCCTTGGTTCATGTTGCCTGATGTTGGTCAATGCAAATGTCGCCTAACCGATGCATAAACGCAATAACCAATTTGTGCAAGCCTTGGCTGATGTGTCTGCCGTTAGTTGACATACATAAAACAATGTGTGCAGGCCATAGAAGATTCTTACAGTACACGTCTGATGTCGGCAGATCGATGAGTGCAGGCCATAGATGATAGGTGCAACCCACGCCCGACGTCAATTGATTGTTGTGTGCATGCAAAAGGTGATGCGGGCAGTCCACGCTGATGTCGACTAACCATTTTATTTAGGCCAAAGACAATGTGGGAAGGCCACGTCTAACGTCAGTTGTCCATTTTGTGCATACCAAAGGCGATGTAGAAAGCCACGCCTGACGTCGTTTCAACATTGTGCAAGCCAAAGGCGATTGCGGCAGGCAACGCCCGATGTCACTTATTGTTGTTTGCAGGCCAAGGTCTATGCAGTAAGTCTATGCCCGACAACGACTAAACAATTTGCACACGCCACGGTTGATGTGGGCATTCTACGATTTTTGTTGACTGAGCAATGTGCATGTTACAGCCGAGGTGGGTAGCCAACGTCTGATGCTGACTGGCCGTTGTTTGCAGGGTAAGGGAATTGCAGGAAGGTCAAGCTCGACAACCACTAAGTGATGTGCACAGTCCACGACCAATGCGACAAGTCCATGCCTGACGTCAGCTTAGCGATATACATAGGCAACGGCCGATGCGTCAGTCCACTACCAATATTGTTTGGCCGATGCTCCTTGTCGTTGACCGATATCATTTTCCTAAAGCGCATAGGCCTTTGCTGATGTTGCTTGTCATTGGCCAATGCCAAAGTCGCCAAGCTAATGTGCACACACCACGTCTAATTTGTGCATGGCTTTGTAGATGTTGTTTGCCATTGGCAACCATCGCTTGCCTGAAGCGAACAGGCCTTCGCTGATGCTGCGTGATGTTGGCCGATGTAAACAGCTCCCAGTCGATGTACACATGCCACGGTAGATGCGCGCAGGCCTTGGCTGATGTTAAATTATATCAGCAAACATCGTTTGACATATGTGTGCATGCCATGGAAGCTGCGTGCTAGCCTTGGCTCATGATGCCTATCGTTGGCTGACATTGCTTCCTAGAAGTGCATAATCCTTGGTTGATGTTGTCTGTCATTCGCCAACATCAATGTCGCTCATCAGATGCACACACACCACAAGTTACGTGTGCATGCATTAGATGTTGCTGCATGTCGTAGTCCTACGTTAGTTTCCAAATGCGCACAAAGCACGTATGATGCGTGAAGACCTTGGCTAATGCTTCCTGCCGTTGGACAATTTCACCTGGACGAAGCATGTACACCACGACCAAATTCTCCAAGTCGATGCACACATGCCACGGCTAATGCGTGCAGGCCTTGGCTGATGCTTCTTTCCATTGGATGATGTCTCCTGGCCACTACGCGTAGGCCAGGACTGATGTCCATGAGTCGATGCCCACCCGCCACGACTCATGCATGCAAACCTTGGTTGTTGCTACCTGAGGTTGGCCGATGTCACTTGGACGATGCGCATAGGCCATAGTTGATACACTCAAACTATGACTGAAATTGCCTAATTGATGTGCATACATCATAGCTGATGCGTGCAGGCCTTGGCTGATGCTGCATGTCATTGGACGATGTTGCTTGCTAGATGTGCAATGCCACGTTCATACATACATACTTGGATGATGTTGCATACCATTGGCCGACTAAGCTTGCAAGATATGGACATTCCACGTTCGTACGTGCAGGCCTTCGCTGAAGCTGCATGCCATTGGCTGACGTCACTTGCCATACACGCACATGCCATGTCAGATGCGTGTAATCCTTGGCTGATCTTGTATGCCGTTGGCCGACATATCTAGACTGGTATTTTTTAGGCTACGTACAATTATGGCAGGACACATTCGACGTCAGTAGACTGATGTGTGCAGGCCACATTCGACACGACACACCGATGTGAGCAGGGTAGGGATGATGCTATCAAGCTACGTCGATGCTGACACACCTTTCTGTGCAGGTAAAAGGTGAGGATGGTGGACCACGTCTGACTTCGACTGACTTTTGTGTGCAGGCCAAAGGCGATGCATACAGGCCACACCAGACGTCGTCTGACCATTGTGTGTATGCCAAAGGCAATACGGGCTGGCAACACTCAACATTGGCTGATCGTGATGTGTAGGCCAAGGACGATGTGGGTTGTCCACGCTAGGCGATGGCTGATAGTTGTATAGGACAAAGTCGATGGGCAGGAAATGCTAGATGTCGCCTGACCGATATATGCAGGCCTGAGGTGATGCAGTCAGGCCATGTCTAATGTCAGTATACCGATGTGTGTAGGATGTAGACGATACTGGGAGGCCACGTCTGATGTCAACTGACTGATGTGTGCACGCCACAAATCATAGTTGTAGCCCATGTCTAACGTCGGTCGATCATTGTGTGCATGCAAAAGGCAATGCGTGCAGGCCACGTACGACTCTAACTAACCATTGTGTGTAGATTAAAGGCGATGCGGAAGGCCACATTCGACGTTGGTAGATTATTATGTGTAGGATAAAGGCGATGAAGGAAGGCCACACTCGATATCGGCTGAACTTTGTGCTGACCAAAGGTGATGGGGGTAGGCAATGCTCGACGGGCTGACAGTTGTGTAGTCACAAGTCGATGGAGGCAGGAAACACCTGATGTCACCTAACTGTGTTTTGCAGGCCAAGAGCAATTCAGGAAGTCCACGCTCGACGATGGCTAAGCGATGTACACGAATCAGGGCTGATGCAAGAAGTCCACAACCAACATCGATTGACCAATGTGCAAGATACGGACAATGCACGTAGACCACGTTTGACATCGACTAGACATTCTGTTAGGCCAAGCCAGAAAATGCTCCGTGATTTGCACAAGCCACAGCCAGTCCAAGCCCGACGTCTACTGAGCGATGTGCACAAGCCACAGACAATGCGACAGTCTACAACCAATGTCCCCTGGCCAATGCCTCTTTGTGTTATCCGATGTCTCTTGCCAGAAGCTGATAGGCCTTGGCTGCTTATGTTGCCTCTTTTGCCAACACCGCTTACAAAAAGTGAACCTTTCTTGGTTGATGCTACCTAATGTGGGAAGATGCAATGGTCGCCCCACCCATGAACACACGACATGACCAATGCGTGCAGGCCTTTGTTGATGCTGCATTCCAATGGCCAATGTCGATTGGAAGATGTGCACATGCCAAGTAAGAAACATGTAGGCCTTGGGTGATGCTGACTGCTATTTACCCACGTCACTTGCCCAAATCATACAAGTCTTGGCTGATGGTGCCTCCTAGTACTTACGTCGATGTCGCCTAGCTGATTCAAACACACCACGAATTATGCGTGCATGACTTGAATGACACTGCATGTTGTTTTTCGACGTCGCTTGCCAAATGTGCACAAAGAACATCAGATGCGTTAAGAGCTTGGTTGATGCTGCCTGTCATTTGCCGACGTCGCCTAGCCAATGCATGTAGGGCACGATTGATGACGCACAGTCAATGCGCACACGCCATGGCTGATGTGTGCAAACCTTGGATGATGTTTTCTGTCATTGTTTGATGTCGCCTGGCCGAAACGCACAGGCCACGAATAGTGTTGCCGAATGAATGATCATACCCCACAGATTATGCATGCAAATCATGTTTCATGTCGCATGCCAAAGGCCGATGTCACTTTCAAAATACGCACATTCCACGTTCGTGCGTGTAGGCCTTCGCTGATAGTGTCTATCGTTGAACGACATATATAGACTGATGTGTGCCAGCACGCACGATGCTTGCAGGCAACATTCAAGTTTGGCAGAGCGATGTGTGCTGGCTAAGATCGATGTTGATAGGCCACATTTATGTTGATAGAGCAATGTGTGTAGGCTACAGACAATGTTATGAGGACAAGTTTGACGGCGACAGACCAATGTGTGTGCAGGCTGCGGACAATGCTGGCAGCCCATGTCTGACGTCAACTGACCGTTGTGTGCAAGAAAAAGGCAAGGCATGATGACTACTTCTGACGTCAGCTGACCATTGTGTGCAGGCCAAAGGTGAAGAGAGCATGCCAAGTACAATGTCGGCTGACCATTATGTGCAAGCCAAAGTCAATGCGGGTAGGCAATGCTCGAAGTCACATGACCTTGGTGTGTAGGTAAAGGACGATGCAAGAAATCCATGCCGGACGTCGCTTGACCGTTGTGTTGTCCAAACTTCATTGAGGCAGGCAATGCTCGATGTCACCTGACTGATATGTGCAGTCTAGAGGTGATGCGTCCAAGCCACGTTTGACCTCGGTAGACCTATGAGTTCAGAATACGGATGATGCTTGCATGCCACGTTCGATATCGGCTGGCTGATATGAGCAGGTTGCGAACGATTCTGGCAGTCCCTGTCGCTGAACGATGTGTGTAGGACACGAACAATAGGTGAAACCCATATTCGACGCCGGTCGACCATAATGTGCAGGTAAAATATGATGCGGGAAGGCCACATTCAACATTGGTTGACCGTTGTGTTTCAGCCAAAGGCCACGCCCGACGTCGGCTGACCATTGTGTAGGAAAAAGGTGATGGGGGTAGGAAACACCCGACCTCGGCCTCTCGTTGTGCAAGCCAAAGTCGATTGAGGAAGGCAACGCCTGATGTCACTTGAACATTGTTTGTAGGCCAAGGGCAATTTTTTTAGTCCATGCCCGATGACGTCTAAGAAATGTGTACAAACCACTGTCGATGCGGGAAGTCCTCGACTGACGTCGGCTGAGCAATGTGTAGGCGACAGCCTATGCGGGAAGCCCATGTCTAACGTTAGTTGGCTGATGCTGCCGGTCCACGCTCGACCGATATGCAAAGGCCACGTCTGATGTTGTAGTATGCTACCTATGTTGTGTACTATTGGTCGACATCGCCTGCCCGAAGCACACAAGCCTTGGCTAATGGTGCCTCCTATTGCCAACGTCAGTGTTTCCAAGACGATGCACACACGCCACGGGTTATGCGTGCATATCTTTGGATGATGTTGCACCGCGTTGTCCTATGTTGCTTTCCAGATGTGCACAGACCAGGTAAGATGTGTGAAGACCTTGGTTGATGAAAAGTGTCATTGGATGACAACACCTAGACAATGCATGTAGGCCAGGATCGATGTCACCCAATCGATGCGCACACACCGCATCTAGTGCGTGCATGCCTTAAATGATATTGCCTGCCATTGAGCGATGTCGTCAAGTCGGTGCGTGTAGGCCACGACCGGTGTCGTCGAGTCGATGCGCACATGCCACGATTGATGCATGCTAGACTTGGCTGGCTGCCATTGGCCAATGTCGTTTGGTTGATGCGCGCAGGCCACAACTATTATCGCCTAACCGATGCACTCAGACCACAGCTGAAGTCTCCTGACCGATGCGCGCAATCCACGCCTGACAATGATTAAGCGATGTGAGCAGGCCACGAGCGATGCGGGCAGTCCACGGCCAACGTCGACGGAGCCACGTGCACAAACTACTACTAATATGGGCGATCCACGACCAATTTCTCATAGTCGATTCCACTTTTCGTTGGGGAACGTTGCTTTACCAAAGCACACATGCTTTCGCTGATGGTGCCTGTCGTTGCCCGACGCCGATGTCGCCCAATCAATGCGCACACGCCACGACTCATGGGTGTAGGACTTGGCTGATTCTGTGTGTCGTTGGCTAACGTCTCTTGCCCGATGCCAACATGACACGTTCGATACGTGGCCTACTTGGAGTTCTTGATTCCGTGGCGCGGATTCTGACTTACATGAGTAGACATCGTTTTTCCTAAAGATTAATATTGAACATGTACAACCCAAATATACACTTTCTAAGGAAAACACACACATTAGCTACCACAAATAACTTTATATATATATATATATATATATATATATATATATATATATATATATATTATTTTTGTACTTTTAATTTTTTTTGGTTAAACCCAAAAACGAGTAATTGATTAATAAAACAAAGTAGGAATATGAAAGAAATATATAAAAATAACGCCCAAAATTTACAAATAAATATAGTAACCTTAAATTCAATAATTAACAATTTTTTTTTAATTTTTATTTTTTTCGATAAATCCCGAGAATGAGTAATTGATGAACAAAATATAGGAAAACTTTCATAAAAGTATTAAATAAATGTAATAAATTCACAAATAAATATCCTAACCTTATAGTCAACAATTTCAGCAATTTTTTAATTATTATTTTTGTTCGATAAATACCAAAAATGTGTAAATCATGAATAAAAAATATGGAAAATATGGAAAATATAACATTAACGCCAAAAATTCACAAATCAATGTACAAACCTTAAATTTAATATTTGTTTTAATGTTTATTTTTGTTCGATAAATCTCAAAAATTGGTAATTCATGAATAAAAATTTAAAAATAAAAAATTAGCACCAAAATTCACAAATAAATATAGTTACCTAACTTCAACCATTTCAACAGTTTTAAAATTTTTATTTTAGTTGAGTAAATCTCTAAAATGGGTAAACCATGAATAAAAATAGGAAAAACTATTATTTTAATTATAAAACTAACGCTAAAAATTTAAAAATAATTAAAGTAACCATAAATTCAACAATTGCAACAACTTTTTAAAATATTTTTATTTGGTAAATCTTGAAAAAGGGTAATTCATTAATAAAAAATAGGGAAAATATAAAATTAACGCTAAAACTTCACAAAGAAAAATTTAGAGACCTTAAATTCAACAATTTCAACAATTTTTATTTATTTATTTTGATTCAGTAAATCCCGAAAATGGGTAATTAATTAACAAAAAATATGAAAAATATGAAAAAATTAATGCCAAAATCCACAAATATATAAAGCATGAAATTCAACAATTTCATAAATTTTAATTTTTAAAATGTGATGTATAAAAACCATAAAAATAAATTTTAAAATATGAATAAAAGGAGGAAAAATATGAAAACGCTTGAAAGTACTTCTAAACACGTAAAACTATTGAAACGTTACATATTTGCACAAGTATAAGATTTTTCAACATCGTACTAACCGAAAATGTAATGAAATTGGTACGAAAGAACCACGTGAGGCGGAAACGTTGAGAATAAATGATGGAAAAAAGATGTATATGTTGTTATGCAGGAAGAGCGTTTCACACTCCTTTATTTATTGTACGACATGAACATTTTCATGTTGTTGACTAGACCTTCATCAATGTCGCCTCATGCAATGTCGCTCATCTAACAAGTGCACGCCACAGACGATGCGGGTAAGCACATCCTACATCGGCTGACAGAAGTGTGCAGACCACAAGCGATGCGGCCAGGTTAGTCTGACGTCCGTATACCAATGTGTGTAGGACATGAACGAAGAGCGACGTCTGACTTTGGAAGCCCGATGTGTGCAGGCCACGGACAATAGATGCATCCCATGTCCAACATCGGATTACTGATATATGTAGGCCACAGAAGATAGGTGCTACCCATGTCCCACATTGGCTAAGTGATATGCACAGGCCAAAGAGAATGTAACAGTCCAAGACTAATGTCGCCTGGCCTATGTCGATTGCCGTTAGCCGATGTCGCTTACTTGAAGTACAAAGGCCTTCGCTGATTTCTCATGCCGTGACACCGATGCCGCCTTGCTGATACGCATATGCCACAGTTAATATGTACATGTCTTGGTTGATATTATCTATTGTGGGTCAACGTCGCTTTTATGAAGTGCACTTGACTTTGCTAATGCTGCGTGACGTTGGTCGATGTAAATGTCGGCCAACCGATGCAAAAACGTCAAAACCGATGTGTGCAAGCTTTGGATGAAGTGTCTACTGTTTGCCGACATCTACAAACTGATGTGTGCAGCCCATGAAAGATATTGGTAGGCCATGTCTTATGTCGGCAGACCAATGAGTGCAGGATATGAGTGATGCAGCCAGGCCACGTCTGACGTCGCCCCATGTATGCAGGACACAACTGATAGGTCCAGCCCATGTCCAATGTCGGCTGACCGTTGTGTTCATGTTAAAGACAATGTGGGCAGTCCACATCCGATTTCATCTAACCATGTGTGTAGGCCAAAGACAATACAGGAAGTCCACATCTAACGCCAGCAGTTCGTTTTGTGTAGAACAAAGGCGATGCAGGAAGTCCACGCCTGACGTTGACTGACCGTTGTGCAGGCCAAAAAGCTATAGGGGAAGGCAAACACTGATATCGTCGTTTGTTGTTTGCAGGACAAGGGTTATGAGGGAAATCTATGCCCGAAGACAGCTCAATAATGTGTACAAGCCACGGCCAATGCAGGCAGTCCATGGCTAGGGTGGGCAGCCCATGTTTGACGCCGGCTGGCCATTGTGTGCAGGCTAAGGGCAATGCGACAAGGTCAATCTCCGCAACCGATGAGTGATATGCACAATCCACGGCCGATGCGACAGGTCCACGCCCCACGTCAGCTTAGTGATATGCATAGGAAAAGACCGATGCGACAGTCAACTACCATTGGTCAATGTTGCTTGTCGTTGGCCTATGTCATTTGCCCAAAGCACAGACGCCTTTCTTTATGTTGCCTGCTATTGGCCTGCCCATACACACACGCCATGGCTGATGCGTGCATGCCTTGGTTAATATTGATAGACATTGGCCAAAGTCGCTTTCCTAAAGGGAACATGCCTTGGCTAATGCTGTTTGATGTTGGCCAAATAAAATAGCGCCAAGTCTATGCACATACTCTACGACATAAGCGCGCAGGACTTGGCTGATGTTGCATTACATCGGCAAACATCGCTTTCTATATGTTCACATGCCATGTCACATGTCTGTTGGCCTTGGTTGATGCTACATTTCATTGTCCGAAGTCGCTTACTCGAAGCGCACAAGCCTTGGTTTATAGTGCATGTCATTGGCCGACGTCAATGTCACTCAGCCGATGCACACACTCCAAAGTTTATGTTTGCATACCTTGGATGATGTTGCATGTCGTAGTCCGACATCGGTTATCAGATGCGTGAAGACCCTTGTTGATGGTTCCTACCGTTGGACAATTTCACCTAGCCAAAGCATACAGGGCACGACCAATGTCGCCCAGTCGATGCACACATGCCACGACTTATGCGTACAGGCCTTGGATGATGTTGCTTGCCATTGGACGATGACCATGCCACTGTGTATAGGCTAGGAATGATTTCCATGATCGATGTGCACACGCCATTTTGATACGTTCACGCCTAGGGTGTTGCTGCTTGCCGTTGGCCGATGTCACTTGGCCGATGCATATAGGCTATTGGTGATGTCGCATAGTCGATGCACTCAAACCACGTCTGAGTGGCCTAGTTGATGTGTACAAGACATAGCTGATCTATGCAGGTCTTGGATGATGATGCATGTTGTTGGATGACGTTGCTTGCCAGATGCGCACATGCCACGTCCGTGCATGCATGCTTGGTTGATATTGCATGCCATTGGCCGACATCCCTTGTCATATATGCATATTCGACGTCACTTTCCAGATGTGCACATGCCACGTTAGATGCGTACTAGCCTTGGCTGATGCTGTTTATTGTTGGCCGACATTTTTAGACCGATATTTATAGGCTACGTACAATGCCGGAAGACCACATGTGACGTTAATAGACCGATGTGTGCAGGCTACAGATGATGATGGCAGGTTTAGCCACGTTGACACACTGTTGTGATCAGCCTACGGATGATGCTGTTAGGCCGCATTGGACGTCGATAGACCTTTCTGTGAAGGCCAAAGGCGAGGTAGGAATAACACATCTTACGCCTGCTTACCTCTGTTTCTAGACCAAAGGCGATGCGTGCAGGCCACATCTGACATCGTCTGACCATTGTGTGTAGGCCAAAGGCAATGCGGGCAGGCAACGCTCGACATTGGATGAACGTGATGTGTAAGACAAAGACAAAGCGGGTATTCCCCGCTTGACATCGGTTGATCGCTGTGCAGGCCAAATACGATGGAGGAAGGCAACGCCTGATGTCGCCTGACCGATATGTGCAGGCCTGAGGTGATACATACAAGCCTTGTGTGACGTCTTGAGATCGATGTGTGTAGGATATAGACGATGCTGGGTGGCCACGTCTAAAGTCGACTGACCAATGTGTGCAACACATGGAACATAGGTGTAGACCACGTCTGACGTCATCCAATCTTTGTTTGTAGGAAAAAAGTGATCCGTGTAGGCCACGTACGATGTCAACATACCATTGTGTACAGGTCAATGGAGATGCAGGAATGCCATGTTCGACGTTGGCTGACCATTTTATTCAAGACAAAGGCGATGAGGAAAGGCCACGCTCGATGTCGGCTAAGACTTGTATTGTCAAAAGGTGATATGGGCAAGCAATGTCCAACGTCGGCTGATAGTTGTACAGGCCAAAGTCGATGCGGGCAGTCCACTACCAACGATGGCTAACAGATGTGCACCAATCACGGCCGATGCATGTAGTACACTAAAAAATACCGTTTGGCCGATGTTGATTGTCGTATGCGGATGTCATTTTACTGAAGCGCAGATGCCTTGTTGATGCTGCCTGCAGTTGGCCGTCGCCGAAGTCTCCCTGTCGATGCGCACACGCCACAGATGATGTGTGCATGCCTTTGTTAATGCTTCTTGTCGTTGGCCAACATCGCTTGCTAGAAGCGAACATGCCTTGGTTGATGCTGCCTGACGTTGTCCGATGCAAATAGCGCCCATTCGAAGCACACATGCTACGGCAGATGCGTGTAGGCCTTCGATTATGTTGCATTCGATCAACAAATATCGCTTTCCATATGTGCACATGCCATGTCAGACGTATGCTAGCCTTGGCTGATGCTCCCTATCGTTGACCGACGTCGCTTACTCGAAGCGCGCAATCCTTGGTTGATGGTGCCTGTTGTTGGCCTATGTCTATGTCACTCAGCAGTTCCACACACACCACTGGTCATGTGATCATGCCTTGGATTATGTTGCATGTCATAGTATGACTTCGGTTATCAGATGCACACAAACAACATAAGATGCGTGAAGATATTACGACCCTAGAAGTTAGGGCGACCCTTAGGTCGGAACATGACGTGCTCGACCTTTCAAAGGTCTTACACAACCCTCTTAGCTATCTTTCATTATATAAGACATGAAAAGTAGTGCGGAAATTAAACTTTTCACGATAAATAATAATAAATAAACTTCTTTTATAAATACTAAAGATTGTCTTATCGTCACAACCCAACTTAAAGACACGACATAAATATCTTAGGGACACGACCCTTTACATTGAAAGAAAATACATAACAAGTCTTAAAGAAGAACTAAAGAAACATAGACTATGCCTTCGAATATATGAGGACATACTTAGTCTTGAGAGAGTCGATTCCCAAGCTTGCCTTCTAACCTTCAACTCGCTTCCAACCTATACTTGTAAAGTATAGAAAAGTATGGGGTTAGTACAAACAATGTACTAAGTATGGCATAATGCAAAATCATGCAAAAAGGGATAATTTAGTTGAAACATGTCTATTTTGATAAAATCCTTCATGAATTAAGTTACATAGCATCATTGAAAACCATCATTTAGCACATAAGGCAAAACATCCATTTTTCTCAACATAAAAGCATACTTACAGTGAACCCAAAATTACACATTAACTACTCTTATCCTAAGTTGTCCAAAGGTTCCTCTAAGTAAGACATAAGGAGATCGCACATACAACCTGCTCAATACCTACTCAAGAGATCCTTAAGACTACTAGGGATATGCTTATTTCATTTCATTTACTAATCAACACTCCATACTAAAGGCACTAGAGAAACATATTTGCATTTAAGAACTTCACATAAGTACCCCTCTCAAGTGGACTAACAAGTCACACAAAGTGCAATGTGAGAGTAGCATCCCATACTACTACCCCCACTATGTGCTCCTTGAGGATTCCATGAGATTAGATACACTACATTCATCATTCATAAGTTTAATCATACAAGACATACCTTTAACATGCTGTCATAACATTAGACATAAAGTCACATTACTTTCATTTACATCATATCATGACCCATTCATACATTTCATATAAGGACACACCAAGACTCCCTCCAAATGTCTACTTGTGCAATGGATAGGTAATGTCCCATTCCACCATCTACCCTAAGTAGTACACCCTTAAGAAAACTTAGTTCTTTACATTCTTTTGTGGGGAATAGCTTTAACTGACATAGACCATGAGAGCTTGACATGGAATTCTGGTACTACCCTTACCGGATGAGGGATCCCTACTTGCCTAAGGTAGGGTCATGTTCTTTAGCCTTTACATGGGTTCTCCAATAGCTACCCCTACGCGGGCGCATAGTTAAGTGATAAGGAGATTTCTACTAAGTAACTCACTCTCTACTAAGAGGAGCACCCATCTCAAGAGGTACATTGGATACAACATCTCTACTCACGAAGTGTACCCACCCCTTCTTCAAATCCTCTCGGTGCTAAGAATAACTCCCCCACGGCGTCTTAAACATTCATTGACTATAGGTTAGGAGATAACTATTGAACACCCTATCTCAACTCACGAAGGGTATCCAAACTCCAACCTATCTTGGAAAGCTCATTGGGAATGGTGAGGTTGCTACTAAACACTTTATCTCTACTAACGAAGAGTGTTCACCCCAAAATACCCCTTGTTCATACTTAGGAATAGTAGGGATGGTCTAGACACTTCATCTCTACTCACGAAGAGTGTCTACCCTACAATCCCCCATTTTCATTCATTGACTTCATTCATGCATTCAAGTGTGTGTTGGAGCACATGTGAGCACACATTTCACATAATGACTATTATTCATAACATAAACTTCTAGACATGCTCAACTCACATTTATCACAATTCACACATTATTGTAGACACGTAATTTCGACCGAACCTAAAATTCTACATCAATTTTAGAGCTAAAATACTTTTATAAATTTTAATTTAATATTTTTACTTTTGTCTTATTAAGTTTGTAGATTTGAAAACAACAAGAAAATAGAATCCTATTTTTTAGTAAGTTTTATTTTTCTTTCAATTGTTTTAAAAAATAATAATAATAAATAAATGGAAGAGTATGAAAAATCTATATTATTTTTTTTATAAAAACAGTAGTATTATTCAGTTATTTTTTTATAGCTCTTTGACTTTGTCTTATATTTTTATGATTAGTTGATTACTTTATTATTTATAGTTAAAATAAAAATAAAACTAAAAATTATAACTTAAATAATCTAACCCACTCCTATGCCTATCCCAAAAACACATTATACGTAAAGTACACAAGAAAACTAAAAAGGAGAACAAAGTTTGACTTTTTCAAACAAAAGAAAAAGCTGCAAAATTTAGACACTCCCACTTTCTCTTAAGCAAGAATTGAATTTCGTACAAAGTTGTTCATTGAAACTTCTTAATATTTCTTTGATATAATAACTATATTAATCATGAGTTTTATTTTCGTTAACTATAATGTAACAATGGTAGAATACATGATTATGCTTTACATGCACAAAGGTTCGATTTTATTTTTTATTTTTTATATATACAATACGTGGATAGTCATGAACTTTATTTTTTTTAAGTTTTACTTTAGCACATTTGTTGTTGACTGATTCAAGTGACAAGTGAACGAGATTATTCTCTTTGCATAACTTTGATTCCTTAAAAACATATCTAAAAATATATATAATGTGTTATCAGTTGGCAATTTCTATTCATGAAGCGTATATGTATTTTCGCTTAATTAGTACCTAAGTTAAGATTTCATTTAATTTGTTTTGTTATTTGGTTTAAGAAAAAAAAGAAGCAAAAGAACAATAAATAAATAAACATAATGTAACATAAAATATACATGAAAGAGGAAAAATAGAAATAGAAAAGAGATTAACAAACGTAAGGGGAAAATGATTGAAATATATATATATATATATATATATATATATATATATATATATATATATATATATATAAAGAAAAAAAAACACAACAACAGAATTTAAAAAAAAAGGGAAAACAAAGCGTTGAAAAATGAAAGAAAAAGAAGAACAAAATAAGAAATATAAGTAGAAAATGTATAAAACTAAAAGATTTTTCTTAAAAAAAAAACAAAGCAAAAAGTAAAAAAAAAAACGTGCAAGAAAGTTGAGAAAAAGAAAAGAAAAGAAAAGGGGAAAATATTAAAAAGAAAATTTTCCTAAAGAATAGTCGTATTGTTTTTTAAACTTTCTTATTAAAACAAGTTATATATTTCATAAAAAATTATTTTGAATCTAAAAAATAATAGTAATAAAAAAAATAATCTTAAATTATCATAACTCTAAAAATCTAACCCCTAAATAAATCATAAAAACATTTTAAATAAATAAATAAATAAAAATAAGCTAAAGAATAAAAAAAAGAAAAAATAGAGCGTAAACAAACAAATAAAAAAAAATCAATAAAAATAAGGAGGAAATAAATAAATTTAATATAAACAATGAAAAAAGGGGTAACAAAATTATTTTTTTTTTAAAAAAAAGGTGCAAAGAGAATAAAAAAAAAAGGGAAAAAAAAGAAACAACCACAACAAAAAAGTACAAAGAAAAAATCTGCACAAAGGGAAAAAGAAGGAAAAAGAAATTCAACAAAATAATAAAAAAAAGAAAATCAGCAACCAAAAATCGCCCCCAATTTATATTTCTTTCACTCACAAACAAAATAAGGTCGAGGTTCACTTTCATAGTTTCGAGTTCGTGTTTTTTTAGGATTGTTTCCTTTTCATGAATTGAATTTTCGCAAGAGGTATCCTTTAATTGTTATTGTATATATATATATATATATATTTATTTATGATTGTATTATTTTTCCATTTTTGTACCATATATGCATATTAATTAAATATTTCTTGTGTCTAACCAAAAATAGATTAAATGACGTTGTCATAATAGTTTGTTTAGTTTTACTTTAGAAATATTAAGAGATGAAAGATTTGCAAATTTTTATTTATTTATTTATTTTATCATATTTTGTCATAACTTAAGTAAAAAAAATAAATATATAAATGCACCCATATTAAATATAAATATGAAAATAATCATTTTTCTTCGTTTAAGATTTTAGATTTTTATTATTAAATAGTAGTCATGGATATAAAATGTATAAGATAGTTTAGTCATTAATAATAAACTTAGACTTTTTAGAAATAGGTAAGCATTAGGACGAATATATGACTAGTTAAAAATATTTGTTTCTATTAAAAGTGCGGTTGCACATCTCTTTGAGACATAAAAGGATGCAGTGATGCACCTTGTCAAATAATATAATTAAATTTTATTAATTTTAAGTTGAGACTTACAGAAAAATAGATCATTATGAACTCGAGAGGAGAAGACAGTTATGTCTCTAAATGTCAAGATCGAGAATGCAGTTATGCATCCGATTTAAGACTAATAAAAATTCAACAATTAAAAATAACCAAACCATGACATGTAGACACAATATATCCGAAAAAAGATAAAAGTCAATAGAAGCGACCGTGCTAGATCACGGGATTCGAGGGATGCCTAACACCTTCCCCTCGGTTAACAGAATTTCTTACCCAAATTTCTGCTTCGCAGACCAAAACTATAAGAGTCATTTCCATTTGGTTAGGGATTAAAAATAAAAAGGTGACTTGGAACACAATAACTCAATTCCAAGTAGCGACTCTGAAAAAATTAAAATAATTCCTTAATCAATAACGTCACTTAAATTAGAAAAACCCTTACGCCGTACGCAAAAAAGGGGTGTGACATATCTGACGACTCCGCTGGGGAACTAAACAAGAATTCGAGCTTTATTATATTGACTTCTACTCGACCCTATTGTTTTTTTTGGATGTATTGTGTTGATGGATTAATTGCTTCTCATTTATCGCTTTAAAATTGTTAAATTGTATATGACTGTATTCTCTCGCACCATCTGAGTCTCTAAAAATAGGATAGTGGGGAATGCAGTTATGCATCCCAATTTCTCTTGAGTTAAAGCTGGAGTGTTCAGGTACCCAGTGAAGGATATTAGTCGCACGTGTTAGGCAGGGATGGATCAGTAATGAAGTTGGAATAGCGCTGCTACCGATAAGTTGCTCCTCCCTGGCTCGAGTTGTCCACTCGGGTAAGCCAGTCTATATACCTATCTACGTCAGGATCAAACCTAGTGAAACTGAAACATAGACAGGAATATCCCTAGTAGGCTCCTCTTATTTTCCACTTAGTGGGACTCGACATAGGGGTTGGATCCATTTAAGACACGAGACTCTTCTTGACTAACATGTGCATTTTATGTGTTATATTTGTAAAATATCATGTGGAAGACCTTGTTTGTTGACCGGTATTAGGTTTATACCAAAATAAATTCTTAATAGGTTGGAATTTCAATAATTTTAAGAAAACTCCATTTCAATATTTTCATTAATATTTCATTAATATGTTATTTTTTTGTTTCGTTTTTCCTCTCTCTTTCCTAATTATACACACAAATTTCTTATTAAACCATTTATATGACCTACATTGATTCAGATTTTATAGTCTTATTAAAAGTATATGTCTTTAAATCCATCTACAAAAAGTAATTAAATAGTCACTCATAATAATAGTTTTAGTGAAAATTATCATTTAAGCCTTGATTCAGAAGAGTTATTTACTAAAAATTATTTTTGTCACTTGATTCATATAATAAACACTTGTTTGAAAGAAAATAAGTAATTTATCAAAAGAAATTCCCAAATAAATTAGATATTTATTGCCCACCTGCACTCTAAGTTTGAGTATTCAAATGACAAACATTCAAATGCATTTCTTTATAAATACAAGTGTTCATTTTCCCTTAAAGTCCTAATTTGAAAAATACTTTATGTCATTTCATATAAGTTTAATACATCCTTTTTATTTATTTTATCGTTATTATTTATTTAGTTATTTATTTTCCAAATATAAGAGGTCCCTAAGTTAAGTATCATATATATGAGTGTTTCTTGACCCTGCATCTTTTTCCAGAGGCACAAGATGGTTCATTCCGGTCGCGGAAAAAGTCAGAAAAGGAAAAGAGATTCGAATGTACCCCTTCATGTTGTAGATTGTACTCCCTAGCAGTTGTGGGAATGGTGGAATGACATGGGTTTGTTGCAACAAGGTATAATTTTCAAATATTTGGTTTTTTTTTACCAGAATCATGCAAGTGGAACCTAGGCGAGATGTGATCGAAGCACTGTTGTCCTTTTGGGATTCGATCAACAGTGTTTTTCGTTTCTCAAATTTTGAAATGACCCCAACCTTGGAGGAAGTAGCTGGGTTTACTGGGTTTGGAGTGAGATTGCACCATCAGAGGCTTATAGCCCCAAGGGACATATCTGTCAACAATTTTTTTCAACACTTGAACATTTGCAAATTCAAGGAGGAATCATTAGACAAAGGTTGGATCTCACTACAATTTTTGTATGATAGGTATGGAAAGGAGGATGTATTCAAGAAATTTGGAAAGAAACTCAACAATAAGGGAAGTTTTGAAACGTGGAAAGAGCATAGACGTTTTGCTTTTATGGTAGCTTTTTTGGGAACAAAGGTGTTTCCAAGGAGAGGTGGGAAGATTAACATCCTTTTGACCGGAGTAGTGAATGTGTTAGTTGAGAAAAAGAATTATACCATCGTTCCCATGATTTTGGATGACATCTATCGTACTTTGACTGTCTGCCAGAAAGGGAAACGTTTCTTTGAGGGATGCAACATATTGCTTCAACTATGGATAGTAGAACATCTTTACCGACCACCTACAGTGGCAAGATTCATTCAAGATTGGAGAGATTACATTACAAGTCATGCCAAAAGAGTAGAGAAGTACAAGTGTCCAGAAGGGGTCAATGCTTGGGTGGAACATTTTTGTTTGCTAACAGAAGATAAGATCACTTGGAACTATCCTTGGTTCCCTTGGGATGAAGTCATACATATGTCCTCTTTTCACCGTGAATTTTCAAGTGTTGGTTATCAATGCATCCTACAATCTATTATTGGGGAGACCATGGGTGCATAGGGTTGGGGCAGTCCCCTCTACGTTGCATCAGATGATTATGTTTGAATACGACCGACAAGAAGTGATTGTTCATGGCGAAGGGGATGTGTCAGTTTACAAGGACTCTTCCCTCCCTTTTGTTAAGGCAAATAATGAGAATGAGAGACTGGTCTACCAGGCTTTTGAGGTAGTGGTGGTTGAGCATATCCTCGAGGGGAGTCTCATTCCAAAACCACAATTGCCCATGGCGTCCGTGATGATGGTAAAGGAAATGCTGAAGCACGGGTTCGAACCAGGTAAAGGCTTGGGGATCTTCTTGCAAGGGAGAGCTTATCCGTTGAGTCCACGAAAGAGCATGAGTACTTTTGTCTTAGGCTACAAGCTTAGAGTCGAGGACAAAATGAATGCAAAGAAGCAGAATAGAGGTGTATGGTCACTTACCAAGCCTGTACCATCGATATACAAATCTTTCATCAAAGCCCGCATAACAGAATCTTCTGGACCACCTCTCCCAGAGCCAGTGTTGGAAATTAACGATGAAATAATCAACTATTTTCAAGATTTATTTGTCGAGGCTGATATGTTGGAACTCGAAGAAGGCACTAGCGACAGAGATGTTCCATTCATTGGTCCTGATGTCCAGCTGAACAATTGGGAGGCCACTCCTCTCCCTGTTAAGAATGAGTCTTGGTAGTCTGTCTTTTTTTTCTTTCTGTCGTCCGATTTATTCAAGGGTTGTAATTCAAATTTTTATCTTGTCGTTTCAGTTCAAACACTCCATTTTCCTTTTTCAATAGGATGTAATTTTGTTTTTATTTCAGTCTAATTTATTTGTTTGTTTTTTCTAGACAGTTCTTTCTATGCCGATTCTAGTGATATGACATGCATGCAGAATTTTTCGCCAGACCATAAAATCCAATCTAGTCTTCGATCTAATCTTGAAATAATAAGTCAAGAAATCGAATATGATGAAGATGAAGTATTTGAAGAAGTAAGCAGGGATTTCAAACATTTTGAGAATAAGTCAAACCCAAACATGAGTGAAACCGAGACGATAAATTTAGGGGATCATGAAAATATTAAAGGAGACTAATATAAGCGTACATGTTCGACATCAAAAGGACGATATAATCCAAGCTTTGTTTGATTACACAGATGTTTTTGCATCATCTTATGATGACATGCCTGGATTAAGCACTGACATGGTTGTTCACAAGTTGCCGATTGATCCTAACTTTCCGCTGGTGAAGCAAAAGTTGAGAAAGCTTAAAACTGACATGAGTGTAATAATTAATAAGGAGATCACAAAACAACTTGAGGCCAAAGTCATTCAAGTCGCTCAATATCCTTCTTGGTTAGCCAACATCGTGCCCGTCCCTAAGAAAGACAGCAAAGTTCGAATGTGTGTTGATTATCGTGATTTGAACAAAGCAAGTCCAAAAGATGACTTTTCTTTGCCCAACATCCATATTTTATTGGACAATTGTGCTAAACATGAGTTTTCATCTTTTGTGGATTGTTATGCGGGTTACTATCAAATTATTATGAATGATGAAGACGCAGAAAAAACATCTTTTATCACTCCACGGGGCACATATGGTTATCGGGTTATGCCTTTTGGGTTAAAAAATGCAGGGGCAACTTATATGAGAGCGATGACAACCATGTATCATGATATGATGCATAAAGAAATAGAAGTTTATGTAGATGATGTTATCATTAAATCCAAAAAGCCGTCAAATCATGTGAAAGACTTAATGAGCTTCTTCGAGAGGCTCCGCATGTATAATATCAAGCTTAATCCTTGAAAATGTGTATTTGGAGAACCATTAGGGAAAATTTTGGGGTTTATAGTCAGTCGACGAGGTATCGAGTTGGATCCTTCAAAAATAAAAGTCATTCAGGAATTGCCACCTCCAAAGAACAAAACTGAGGTTATGAGCCTTCTAGGAAGATTAAATTACATCAGCATATTTATTGCTCAACTCACAACAACTTGCGAGCCCATATTTAAGTTGTTAAAAAAGAATGCCACAGTCGAGTGGACTGAAGAATGTCAAGAGGCTTTTGAAAGAATTAAGAATTACTTATCGAATCCCCTTTGTTGGTTCCTCCCGAGCTGGGAAGACCTTTGATATTATACATGTCAGTCCTAGATAATTCTTTTGGTTGTGTATTGGGTCAGCATGATGACACTGGAAAGAAAGAGCATGCCATTTATTACCTCAGCAAGAAGTTCACCGTTTACGAATCCAACCACACCCTTCTTGAAACAACGTGTTGTGCCCTAACTTGGGTAGCACAGAAGTTGAAACACTATTTGTCATCTTATACTACTTATCTCATTTCTCGTATGGATCCGTTGAAATATATTTTTCAAAATCCCATGCCTACGGGCAGGCTTGCGAAATGGCAAATATTGCTGATAGAGTTTGACATTATATATGTGACGCGGACCGCAATGAAAGCTCAAGCATTAGCAGATCACTTGGCGGAGAATCATATTGATGAAGAATATGAACCACTTAAGACTTATTTTCCAGATGATCAGATATCATGTATCGATGAAGTTATTCACGATAACAATCAAGGATGGAAGTTGTTCTTTGACGGTGCCTCTAACAAAAAGGGAGTTGGAATAGAAGCTGTTCTTATGTCAGAATTAGGGGAATATTACCCCATAACAGCCCAACTTAGATTCTATTGTTCTAATAATATGTCCAAGTATGAAGCCTGCATTTTGGGTTTGAGGTTAGCCATTGACATGGGCATCCAAGAACTGTTGGTATTAGGAGACTCAGACTTGCTGGTTCATCAAATTCAAGGAGAATGGGAAACTCGTGACCCAAAGCTCATACCATATCAACATTGTTTACAAGATCTTTGTCAACGATTTGTGTCGATAAATTTTAGACACATTCCTAGAGTCCACAATGAGATTGCAGATGCATTGACCACTTTATCTTCGATGCTCCAATATCCTGATGATGCTCATATCGATCCTTTATACATACAAATTCGTGATCAACATGCTTATTGCAATGTTGTTGAATAAGAGTTCGATGGTAAACTTTGGTTCCATGATATTCAAACATATCTTCAGTCTGGAGAATGTCCATCGGATGTAGCTAGTAATCAAAAAAGGACTATTAGACGACTAGCAAGCAGGTTTTTCTTAAGTGGAGGCATATTGTACAAGACGACACCTGATTTGGGACTTCTAAGATGTGTGAATGCTCAAGAGGCTTCAACAATTATTAGTGAAATACACTCAGGGGTTTGTGGACCTCACATGAATGGATATGTTTTGGCAAAAAAGATACTTCGATCAGGTTATTATTGGCTCACCATGGAGCGGGATTCCATACGATTTGTTCGTAAATGTCATAAATGCCAAATACATGGTGATTTGATACATTCTCCTCCTTCTGAGTTGCATGCAATGTCTGTTCTGTGGCCTTTCGTGGCATGGGGAATGGATGTAATTGGACCAATAGAACCGAAAGCATCGAATGGTCATAGGTTTATCCTAGTGGCCATTGATTACTTTACAAAGTGGGTGGAAGCAGTAACTTTCAAGTCAGTGACCAAGAAGGTCGTGTTGGATTTTGTTCATTTCAACATCATCTGTCGGTTTGGTATTCCAAAGGTGATTGTTACCGATAACGCAACAAATTTGAACAGTCGCTTAATGCAAGAGGTATGTCATCAATTTAAGATTGAGCATAGAAATTTGACTCCGTATCGTCCAAAGGCAAATGGGGCTATAGAAGCTGCTAAAAAAATATAAAAAAGATACTTCGTAAAATGGTGCAAAGTTCTCGACAATGGCATGAAAAGTTGCCTTTTTCTTTGTTGGGTTATCGCACTACAGTCCGTACGTCAATGGGCGCTACCCCATATTCACTGGTATATGGGACTGAGGCAGTTATACCTGCAGAGGTTGAGATTCAATCTTTACGAATTGTGGTGGAGGCTGAAATTGATGATGATGAGTGGATCATAATACGCTTAGAGCAATTAAGTTTGATTGATGAGAAGCGTCTGACATCAGTATGTCATGGACAATTGTATCAGAAAAGAATGGCACGAGCATACAACAAAAGGGTGCGTCCCAGACATTTCGAGAAGGGTCAATTAGTGGTGAGACGCATTCTGCCACATCATGCCAAAACCAAAGGCAAATTTTCTCCAAATTGGAAAGGACCATTCATTGTTAAAAGGGTATTACCCAATGGTGCTCTTTACTTAACAGATATAGAAGGCAAAATGACAGAAACGGTCGTCAATGCTGATGCTGTGAAAAGATATTATATATGATTTGATTTTTGGCATTAGAAACCCTTATGTTTGGGCTTGACATCTCAAAGGTTGATTCGATGGAAACTCTTGGTTATGCTGTTTCCATGGTTTTTCCAAAAAAAAAAAAGAAAAAAAAATGAAAAAAAAATGGAAAAAAACAAAAAAAAAACAAATTGCTTGAACTACGTTTGACCTGATTCTTGTTTCGGCAAGATACGTAGCCAGCCCTAGTGTTGGGTTTGGTTCAACCAAATACAAATCCAAAAATTCATATTGTAGTAAACTGGGGCAAATGTCGTTTGTTTATTCATTTGGTCTTTCATCCCAAAGATAAAAATCAACCCCATCAGCTAAAGTCAACCAAACAAATGTCTTTGCATCAACCCTTAATATGTCGAGAGTAATTTGATTAAGGGTAGGTAATGATCCTAAATGTGCATAATAAGGTGGATGTGATTTGAGAGAAATAAAAATGAGAGAGTCTTATTGGTGAAAACCCTAAGTGGGCACCGTAAGGCAAAAATGAGTTGAGTATGAGAGAATCTTACTGTTGAGAATTCTGAATGGGCACCATAAGACAAATGTGAGTAGAGAGAAATAAAAATGAGACAGTCTTATTGGTGAAAACCCTAAGTGGGCACCGTAAGGCGAAAAGGAGTTGGATATGAGAGAGTCTTATTGGTGAAAACCTTGACAGGCACCATAAGGCAGACGTGAACTGGAGGAATTAACATGATAGAGTTTAGTGGCAAAAACCTTCGTGAATATCATAAAGTGAATAAGGGTTTTAAATTATTTATGGCTTCATTGGATGTTGGGATTCCACATCAAGATTGGTGATCAATGATGGTTGAGAAATTGATTGGATAGACAACTCTGGAAATCAATTCAAATTGCATGGCATGATCAGTAGACTCGGCTCCCACACTCAGATAAGTTTTTCTTTCTTCTTGTTACTGAAAAGAGAGTCTTCATCGAATCTTTTCTTTTATTCTCTTGTAGTTCGTAGTTTTCTTATACTTTTCTTCACTTTGTTTCATATGTATTTGGGTCGGGTCTGTGTCAAAAAAAAAATAAAAAAAAATAGGAAGGGATTTGAAGACTCGCTACCAACTCTCTAAATTGTACTAGGCGAAGCATCAGGCTAATGAGTTATAATCTGTCTTCAAGTGTTGGATTCGAAAAGTCTCTGATTTTATGAAGGCTAACAATGAGTGTTGTGGAATAAAGGCATTGGATTTAAGTCCCAAAAATAAGTAAAGTTGGATGAAAGTACAATCAATAAATAAGGAGTATTGACCGTTTGAAACAACCAAAGTGTCACAAGTGTTGAGCCACCCTTGTCAAAAGATGGAATCACAAACCAACCACCACCTTTTCAAACTCACGAATTTTCTTTGTTGAAGCAGGGACACAAGTCGTTTCAAGATTAAAGATTCGAAGAACCTAGATATTCAACCTAGTCTATAACGAGCGAAATGGAAACCCTACAATAAAGATTTGTGGGACTCAACTACATGAAAATTGGCCAATATATATATCAAAATAGCAATTACCTGAGAGGTTGAGTATATTTTTCTTGAATGTACTGCAAATAATGTAGATAACATTCACAATGTTTCATTGGTATTATTAGTCTATTGAATGTCTTGTTAGCAGGACCCTCCTGGATAATGGGATTAGCAGGACCCTCCTGGATAATGGGAGTAGCAGGACCCTCCTGGATAATGGGACTGGACCCTCCTGGATAATGGGACCCTCCTAGCAGGAGCCCTCCTGGATAATGGGACTAGCAGGACCCTCCTGGATGGGACTAGCAGGACCTGGACAATGGGAGTAGCAGGACCCCTTGGATAATAGGATGGGATAATGGGACTAGCAGGACCCTCCTGGATAATGGAACTAGCAGGACCCTCCTGGATAATGGGACTAGCAGGACCCTCCTAGATAATGGGACTAGCAGGACCTTCCTGGATAATGGGAGTAGCAGGACCCTCTTGGATAATGGGAGTAGCAGGACCCTCCTGGATAATGGGACTAGCAGGACCCTCCCTGATAATGGGACTAGCAGGACCCTCCTGGATAATGGGAATAGCAGAACCCTCCTGGATAATGGGATTAGCAGGACCCTCCTGGATAATGGGATTAGCAGGACCCTCCTGGATAATGGAACTAGCAGGACCCTCCTGGATAATGGGACTAGCAGGACCCTCCTGGATAATGGGACTAGCAGGACCTTCCTGGATAATGGGAGTAGCAGGACCCTCTTGGATAATGGGAGTAGTAGGACCCTCCTGGATAATGGGACTAGCAGGACCCTCCCTGATAATGGTACTAGCAGGACCCTCCTGGATAATGGGAATAGCAGAACCCTCCTGGATAATGGGATTAGCAGGACCCTCCTGGATAATGGGATTAGCAGGACCCTCTTGGATAATGGGACTAGCAGGACCCTCTGGATAATGGGATTAGATTATTTTCTCATAGGATAAACAATTCCTAGTCTAGATTTTTGTTTTATTTTCTCCTAAAAATAAGCACTTCCTAGTCGGAGTTTATGTTTTATATTTGCTAATGACTCATAAAAAATTTTCCAGTGAAAACTGGGGCAGAAATTTTGTTTATTTTTTGTTTGTGGTGGTTTTCAGGTTTCCTCAAGCGAAACATGGATTTGAAATTCAAGAACAAAGTTTCAATTTTATTTAGAATGATCAATTCCATGATGGTTAGAATTAGCTTCTTCAATGCATGTAGCAGCCTGACTTCCTCGCATCTTTTACTAGTCAACTTTTGATCAAGAAAACATGCAGTCA